>AVPN01018139.1:2930-14250 GCA_000695325.1 Pleurobrachia bachei | reverse complement strand
CGCGTTATACAGATACACACCGGTGTTATAGCACATATAAATCATTTTCCTAATAGCACACATTATCTCTGCAGTGTCTACAAAAATGACTAATTAACTCATCACATTGACCATCATTTGACCAAATTAGTTCAATTTGGACACAACTCTACAAGTAACTAATTCTCCCCTCCCTAGGTAAAGAAGATCAAGTTACTCCCTGATTCGGCCCAGTTCTCAATCGGAAACAACATGCTCACCCCAACGTTCAAGAAATGCCGCCAAAACATCAAAAACGCCTATAAATCAGACCTAGACTCCTTATACGAGGGATTGTACTAGGAACATGTCTACAAGGAACAATTGTAGACATTTGCCATTTGGGAACACTTGGGGATGGGATTAATATTATGGGACATGAAGATAATTTGTCGTGCGGTTTTTTGTAATATGACACTTTGTTTATAAGATATGTTGGGTGTGTTTTATACAATGCATATATAACAAGATATTGTTCCCTAAAAGCTGAGATTCTCCACTTGGTGTGTAAAGGCTGTTTAGGCAAGATTTGTAAAACGTTTCAGCTGATTATGTGTTCATCAAAACTTCATATTTTATCGTTTTACTAAACACAATTCTGTGTTTTTTATGTGTGTGTAACACTTTCACGTTCCTTCTTGGAATCTGGTTTGACCTTTTCCTGCTGCTGGTGTGATTTTGAAATCGGACGACATGCTTGCCGGGGAAACTTGGTGGAGGCCGCGGTGACAAACGAAGTAAATCATGCGCGCAAATAAAGCCGCGCAATCGACTGACTGGGCCGACCCAAAAAGTCAATGACATCGGTCAACGGCCATGGTTGACATGTTCCTCGCCAAAGGCCCGGTGTGATCGTAAGCCCGAATGGAGATACTGGGTAGCATGGCAAGGCCTTGACTTCTCATGAGAATTGAGAACTGAACTTGCTTTCTGTTCCAATTACAAAAACAAACTCTAAATTAAAACTGTATTTAAAAAAATAGTTCGAAAAAGAAAATAAACACACAGTCACGAATCTCCCCAAAAATGTTTTCTCATCTAATTCATTTTCTCGCTGATGCGTGTCGTCCTTTTCCCCACCGATACAACAGCCTTATGCCCGTTTAAAAAAGTACCTTAAGTTCATACAGTTCTTATTACACAAAGTTCTTACAAACACAACAACAACAATAAGTAGACCCCCTATGACGTCATAATGTCACTATTTCACGGCGGGTGAGGGAGGGAAGTTGTAATGATTATGAAAGTTGAAGTTATCAGGCATTGGAGGGACAGGAGGGGCCTGCTCGGGCATTTGAAGTCCCTCGATATCCAAAATATCCAATTGTCGGATCTTGATCTCCATCTCGAGCAGCATGGAGAGGTGTTCTTTAGCTATTGCGTTGGATGCATCCTTCTTTTGTAGTACATTTAGCCCGTCTGTCCAGTACTGGAACACCTGAGCAGTGAGAAATGTGTGTCATTGAAGTAGGGAGAGAGGCCCTGTTTCAGACTCTGTCTGGCGGTGCTGACCAGATCAGTATCACACGAAGGTGGTTGTGTAGGGGTGTCAAGTAAAGGGAGGTTCTTGAGACTTGACACTGTCAATGGTGGTTGATATCAGAATAAATTAAAATATAATTCCCAAGTCCCAACTGCACTTACCTCATTTGTTTGACAGATAAAATAAAGCGGTTTTGTAGCGTTTTCAGGCCCTGTTGTTGAATGACTGTACTCAATAGAAAATCCAAGGGGAGAGTCAAGTCCCCTCTCTCTTTGCCGCTTTTGGTCTTTCCACAATACCACATCTTCTATATCAGCAACATTCACTGTGTGGGGACATGTGATTAACTGTAACATGGGGTGTTAGCACTATGAGATGCTGTGCCACTCCTGTCTGGCACTGCCGACCCCACTTGAGCACTCCTCAGTGAGCAGTGAAAAAAGAAATTAAACACTCACGTTTATCGGGCAGTTCATCAATAGACGGGCATGTATTCCCCTCCACCGGTATATCGTATCCATAATGAAGTGTTTTGTGGTTGGATGAGAGACGACAGAATAGTGTCCTGGGCCGCCTTCTGTTGGAGCTCACTGTGGAGAAGGACTCTCCTGAAATGAGGGAGAATGTTAGAACTGTGCTAAGCAACACCATACACCCCTAAAACTGCCACCGGGCCACGGGCCAAACGCCTTTTCCGATGGTAGACTATGCTAAGCCACAAACAAAATCTGCTGAAAGCTGGTCATAGTTGGTCAATGGTCATTGCTAGCTAAACATACCCGCTTCGAGGATGGTAAGCCGTTGTTTGTTAACAAGTCCTTGTAATTGTGGGCGTAACTTCTCTCTCAGTTGCTGAGAAAAACAAGAGATTAGCTCCTCGAAATTCGAACAGAATCCGTAATCCGGGGGGGGGGGTGTCAGAATTCACAAACTCACCAGGATGGGGACAGACTCCTTTTCGAGGGATTTTAACCTCTGCTCCTGTATCTTACTGAATGGCACCCCCTTCAATGTATTCTTCACCTCCTCCAGAGTGCTGATCTTCTTCTCACTTCGGAACACGTAGTTCAACTGCTCCCGTACCACATCCACAACCTAGGGGGGATGTTAGTAACAAGATCGAAGAGGTGGGGGAAGGGGTACTAACTCTGCAACAAATACCATTTGGGTAGGCCACAGAACGCACATTCCGTTTAAGTACCTTCTTGAAATCGCTGGTTTTGGCGTGCATTTCGTGCCAGGTAGTATTGAAGAGTTGGGCAGCAATTGCGAACAACTCGTAAAGAACATTGTCGTGGGAGAACGCCACAGGTAGAAACTCTATCTCAACACCGATATCTGGGGGAGAGGGGGGTTATTGGTTGTTATCTGGGGGGAGGAGATATTGTATTTATAATATTTAGGGGAGTGGGGGCGGGAGTTCAGGTTGTTATCTGTTGTTCAGCATGTTATCTGGGATGGTGGGTATATATGAGGGAGGGGTCGAACACAGCACAGCCCCATACCAAAACACGCACCTACTAACAAGTACCCTTATTAAGTTATAATTTATATGCAAAGTACCGCTGTTGAGTAAGGGATTTCACAACTAAGATACCGGGGGGTACGTACAGTTGAGTTAGTGTACAGTTAGTAAACACGAGACACACAGTCCACAAAATACCGCAGAAAGAGAGCCCCACACGCACTTTTTGAAACATAAAAACTTGTACAACATGTGTTCACACTTTCCCTCACTCCGCTTCTGTGTTGTTCCTCTTGTTCCTCTTGTTCCAGATTGTGGCATCTTTCTCTCCGGAGCATTAGGTGATGAAGGAATGGAATGTTTAATCCTATGCATGGCACGGGATTTCACCCTTGAGATAGACCTTCTAATGGTTGCACTGCCACTGTTCGACCGGTCCCGCTTGGTGTCTATATCAATAACATGAATAGCCCTCACCAGTTCCCCTCCCTCTAGAGCTACTGATGTGTCATCCTCATCCGAGGATATCTCAGAAGCGCCGCTCCCTGCACCCGGTACCTCCAGTCTCTTAGTTGGGGTTGGTGTAGGCTGGGGTGTTGGGGGAATGGAAGAGGCAGTCCGGTGTCGCACAGGTCTCTGAACTGTGATAGGTGTGAGCGACCAACTGTAGTTTCACGAGTGTAGTGATGATCGATGAAGTGTTAGTTATGTTACTTATGTTAATTAACTAACTAATTAATTAATTAGTTAATATGATTGGCCTTGGTTGAGTTTTGCAGGGAATCATGTTAAGAATCATCATGTGGCGCGCACAAGTAGTGCTCACAATGACAACACAATGTTATGGTGACCACGCGCGTGACACGAACAAACAGGGAATTTGAATTGTGTGCCGTTCTGCAGAGGCAATTTGACAAGTTTTGTGCAGAGGTAGAAACTTACAGTCCTTTCCAATTTTCAGGTACTGATAAAGGATTTCTGTTACAGCAACAGAGGCTCGAACAAAAGGAAATCTTCTGTCAGCTTCCCATCTCAACTGTTCCAGAATAATCTGAAAGGAATGTGTGTGAACAACTCTTTAGCCGAGATTCAAATTACACAACTCACCTCCCTGTGTTTAGCTTTGTGTTTCTGCACGTAGTAGCTGATACAGTGTAGTACCAATAGACCCGGGGGTGTCGTCTGGAAATCCAACTGTCTGTTACTGGGATCCTAGGGAGAAATGTGTCGTGTTATCGTTTTTGTGTAATAATGTTTGTGAGTTTGTAATTGTAGACTGCTGCAGAGTGTCCAACGTTGTTCGTGAGTAATCTTGTTTGTTTTGACAGGGATAGTGTGTATTACAGCTGCTGTGTTTACAGAGTGTTTACCACATCATGTACATCTAATCACCCTAATTTACCAAATATTCAAAACCAAACTACAGCTGCATTACTAAATAACAAATACTCAATAATGAACTATTCAAACAACTCACAGTAAACCCCATGCCATCCCAGGGGGTGGTAAACTGGTCAGCTAACGTCTCAACCCTGATATTATCAAGCATTGCAGAGTGGGACTCGTCATTTATATCAACTGGCGTCTCAGAAGCCGGAACATGCAGACTGGGCGGGGAGGTAATTAGGTTAATTGGGAAGGTAATTAGTGGGTGTCAATTCACAATTTGTCTTTAGAAATTTAGTATAGATTCTGGTACACATAGAAAGTACATACTCTACAAATCATTCCAGGGGGAATTATTCTACCTGAGCATGTGATGTTGAAACTCTGTAATGTGTCCTCCGATGTCCATGTGAATAGGAGTCACTACCCTCACTACCCTCTGAAATGAATAGTTGTCAAACACTAAATGGGGAACATAATAATGAACCTCCCTCACTGTCCTAATTCAGCCTCATCCAGAACAAAATGCCCTCTCCTTTCTTCCCTCCCTCTGTCTTACCTCAAGGTTAACTCGTACGTTCAACTCCACTAACATGTGGTAGAAGCTCTGTTTATCGTCTTGTTTGGCGAATATGGCGTTGATTAGGGCCAGAGCGTACTGGGCACAGTCAAGGTTTGTACTGGGCAGGGGGAGATAGTGTGGTTAGAATACAGTGTAGGTTTGTACTGGGCAGGGAGAGATGGTGTTAGGGCACAGTGTAGGTTTTTACTGGGCAGGGAGAGATGGTGTGATTAGGGTACAGTTTAGATTTGTACTGGGAGGGAGATATGGTGTGGTTAGGACACAGTGTAGATTTGTACTGGGAAAGGGGAGAGATTGGTTTGGGTCTGGGGTCATTTAGAGACAAGAGAGATGCTGTTTTTGTTTGTTCGTGCCGATGATTGTGGCTCAAAGAGGACTCATTTCTTTAGAAACGAAAAACAACTGGGTTGATGTTTTGCAAATAAAATAACGAATATAATATTTTATAAACACATATCAGCGAGAGAGAGGATTATATCTCTGATCCACCTGCCGCTGATACCACACCCTTCTCTTCAAACTGAGAAACTTGTTCTTTTCTCTCATAGTCTCAGGTGCCTCAGCTAGCAGTCGGTTAATAATCACACTCGGTCTCTCGGTACTAGTGGATGTAGTATCACGGAGTTTGGACAAGAACTGTCGCTCCAGCACCTCCCCAGATACCGCGTCGTGACAGTGTGGGGTTGCTCTTATCAGTTGATCTCCATGTGTTGTTAACCGTCCAGAGCAGTTGGGGGAGTACTTCTTGCGGTCCTTGCACGCCCAATAGTGGACTCCAGTGGACTCTTTCCTGCCGTTAGTACAGTAGATGTATCCATCATGGACTGCTTGGGTGCCTTTCCGAACACCGGGAATAAACTGGACACGTTCACGGGAGGAGGGTGTTGTTGGGGTGTTGGGTGGTGCTGGAGGTAGGGTGTTTGAAGAAGGAGTGTTGGAAGGAGGTAGGGTGTTGGAGATGACAGCAGGTCCCAATGTGTTGTTAGGATGGAGTGGTGATGGAAGATTAATTAGGATTGGATTGGAGTGAGAAAGATGAGCTGAAGGAGGAGTGGTAGGAGGAGATATAGCTGCAGATGAAGTCTGGAGAGAGGTGTTGAGCTCGATTGGTTCACATTTGATAGAGACCAGAGAATTGGTAGATGTGGCAGGAGGAGTGGTAGCAGGAGGAGGAGGTGTGCTAGGAACAGGAGTAGAGTTGATGATTGAAACAAGGTTGTTGAGGTCTGCCATTATACCAGTTTCCACTAGCAGGGCGAGTAGTTCAAGTAGAGCGGCTGAATAGGCTGGGTTGGTGTTGTCCATAATTACTGAGTTAACTAGTGAAAGTGAGGTCTGGAGTTAGTCAACTAGGGAAAGTGTTCCACCTTTTATACCCGGCCTAGTGTTATTTGAGTAGTAGAAAGCAAACACGCCTTTTCGTAACGTGACCCATTATAGCCTCTCAGATCTCACAAGAATTCGTAGTAGGTAATTAGGTGAAACGTGTCGTAGAAGCTACGGAATCCAATTAGGTGAAATATGTCGTAGTACGGAATCCAATTAGGTGAAACATGTCGTAGTATCTACGGAATCCAATCGGTCTCATTACTACATTGGGGCTACTGAGTAGTCCAAACCCAATTTAATAACGTGCTAACTAATTGGCGAGGCTAATTAAGGATACTCTACTATTGAATCGTCACTACTGAGCATCTTTTATTGTTCCCGTTCTACTGAGCGAAGAAAAGTTGGGTATACGAGACGGTGTCTTCTGCCGGTGGGCAAACACGTCTTTAGGCAGAAGGGTACCTCAGCCGACCGTTATGCCTACTGACCAGACCAGGTATATTAAGTGGTTAATTGGTGGTGGACATATCGGTCAAAACCCATCAACCCTTTATTGACCTCTTAGCTGATCAGTTTTACACACGAAATATTATTTGAAGCAGATTTGGTTAAAATATTCATTTTCAATACATAACACTTTTGACACTCAAATTAACTCAATCAAATAAGAGAGAACTACAACTATAAGATCCAAACATTGTTCGCCGGATCAGTGTCCTAAGAGTCTAGAGACATCTTTACACAGAGTAGATAGGACATGCATTGGACGGCTACTCTCCCTTACGAGCTGGGAGCTCTTGTGAGAATATTTGCTTCAATACTTGGTATCCTTGGTAAACTTTTAGGTTGCCACAGATTTGTCTTCCTCAATACCGGCTAGTGGTGCGCTCAGATGGGGTTACCCAGACACCAGATATCGTTCTACCAGAGCTAGAGCTAACAATCCAGAGCTTCATTGGACGAGACCTACAGCTCCACATTATAACGTTAGCCATGGAATTTAACACCACGCTATGGTTAAAGCTGTAGTTTGCCAGATGATAGTACCAAAACCAACCATCCGTTGGACCATCAAAAACATCAAAAAACGGTGACAAAATCTTGGAGTTCGATCGTAGTGCGTAGCTGTTGACTAGTGCCACAACCGAATAGAGAACAATGGGCGTGTTAAAGAAAATGTAAATCCCAGTTAGACCTAGGATGGTGGTTGTAGCTTGATTTCGAATCGAATCACCGGATGTTGACGCCGCCCTTTTGGACCACAAGGTTGCTATGGTTACCCCGCAACTAACTAACACCACTACCAAGGGAACAATAAATTGCATAATCACGGCTACGCTCAAGTAAATTCCATAGTACCAGCTGTTGCCAAAAGAGGACTCCTCGCATTCCACCATTGCCCAATTGTACCTAAACGTGGCTCCGAACCAGAGAGGGATGGTGGACTGCACTAGGACCAGCACACTGTACACCCCAATGGTTGCCATGACAACTTGAACTCTGGGTGGTTGGGAAAATGGTCGAACCAGGGAGTAGGTGCGGGTGATACTAAGGACTGCAATGTTAAAAATAGATGCCCGAACTAGCGATCTCCATCCGATTGTCCACAGGGTACAACCTAGACCATCAGTTAGAAAAAAGGCTGCGCTCAGTGTTTGTCGGCCCCTCGCGTAAGTTGTTGCTACAGGGATGTTCCACAAGATGATCAAGAAATCCACTAGCCATATTGCACGGTAAGTACAGAAGCTGAGAGTACGCTCCTTGGCAACACGAATTAGGAAGTAGCCCTGAAGAGTGGCAGTGGGTAGACCCACGATACAAGTAAAAAGAGATAGGATTGTTAGCACTATCTCTCCTATCTTGATTCTCAGTGGGTCATCCGGGTTTGCTTGGATGCGAACATTATTCCGGACCCAATCAAAGATATCCGTTGTGTTAGTGACCATAATGCTGGAAAATTTGTGATTATGTGAGCAAGCAAGGGGCAAATGGCAATTCAAGGAAATTGAGATATTATTTTCACACAAGATACCAACTTAGGCAAAACAAAGAGATAAAATGTAATAATAATAATAATAATATCTAAACTTGTATCCTGCCCAGATCCTCCAGGGACAGCATAGCAAAGCTAGTGCTGCCACTGAGGGATAATCAGAGCAGTTTACTGATACACTCGACCAAAATTAGATTCAACAACGGTGGTAAAAACCAAATTAACTTGCTCTCATAAGATGGTAGAAAAAGAACCGGTTTCATAACAGACTTAAATGGTAAGTAGACAAAAATTATAGCTTCAAAAAATTCCTCGACAACCGTCAATAAAATGTGAAAAAATATACCAGTCACACGTAAATAATGCCAAACAACAGAAATGACCGGCCGCTTGCATTGTCAAGCAGACTTCAGGAATAATACCAGCACCGCACAATTCAACATGTACCGCGGTAGTCTCACGAAAGAGTCTCGCCGGCTTTGTCTATTAATAAATAATAATGCTAGAGCATCGCGACCGTAGGTTGAATTGTTCAGACCGGATGTCTCGAGAAACAAGCAGCTCAAAGTTACTGACGATGATCGCGATTGTATCGTAAACTCTCTGAAACACACCTACAACCAACATGAGACCCCCCCTGGCAGGAGCTATATACTCACTCAGACAGGAAGACGGTGATATCGGATGGTTGGAGACCCATTTCAGTCACAGCATCATATCCGTTATCTAGGTACCTCACTATACTATCCAACACTGAGAGGGTGTGTTGTGCCAGCGATAATGAGTCATCCTCTGCAGTGGTACTCTGAAACAAAGATAGTGTGATCTGCAGTTTACAATAATCAGGCTAGTGTAAACCACGTGGAAACCATTGCAGTGGTAACTGGTACTCTGAATAGGGGTGGAAGGAAGTGTCGTGCAGTTTGCAATAAACATTTCAAGAATATATCAAGAACATAAAACTCGATTTAAATTCCTTTTCCTGTCTCTAGCCTCCCGCCACCATATTGGAGAAAGAATTACTACTACCCCCAAACTGCTACTATAGCTACTTCCTTAGTTACGAAGTCACCTCTCTTACGCTCACGATTAGGGGGTTCTTCTCAACTCCAATTAACATGGTTTCTTTTACCTACCTTATCAAGTGTCCGGTTGTTATACTCCGAGTCCCTGATACTGCTGTTTCTAGTCAGAGTGCTCACTGTGCTTGTCCTACCACCTGTCCTGCCAGTAGCTGTTGTGGTACTGCCGAGTTGGGGTGTTCCACTTGCTTGGGGCGATCTGATTATCTCAACCATCTGAGGAGAGGGGATTCCAGAGTCAGAGGGGACCGTAGGGGGGGGGGGAGTTAGCTCCCGGGCATAACCTTACATCAGATCGTGAGATGGGGTCAATATATTTTATTGGTCCACTGTTAGTAATGTCGTGTGTTTGGTATGGTGGAATGAGTGGGTTATTACACCAGAAAGAGCTAAATGCAGTCTCTCTCTCTCTCAGCACACTGAGCTGTGAGCTGCATTTCCGTCTCTCACACTGTAATTACACATGAGAGAGTGGACATGTACACAATATGATCACACACAGACTAATCTACACTATTCATGGTATACAACAACCCTAGATAGTACAGCAACAAAAGAGACAGCAGGAATAATATCTCAACAAGATCTTTACAGACAACGATATAATACCTTTTTGATTAAGTTGTTATCAATAATACTCTCCCATACGTCCGAACCAATGAAGTCCATTACTTGGTACAGGGCCTGAAAGGGAGAGAGATTGATTTAATCCCGACGTTAATTATGTTAAATGGGAAAGGTAGGTATTTGCCCGATAAATTGGAGTACCTATTGTCTGTCAGTGGTCCTACGACCTACTGTGCGATGAAAGTAACATATTCTACCTGTAGTGAGTATGAGAGGTTGGAGCAGTTCATTTGATTGTAAACTGGTGTTCGTTTAATAATATCCAGCAGATAATCCAACCCTCCCTTCTGGTAGAATTGGTTGGCATACGTGCACTCCTGAAGCGAGGGATGTGTGTTTAGAAAGTGCACTTCCTACATCTTGGTAACGAAGTCACCCCTTCTAGAGGACGTTTCACGGCCTTCGTAGTAGGGCACACTTTAGCTACCAGCTCTACAATCAACATTGACATACCTCAGCATACTTCACAACGTTTTCCAGCTCCACCAAGATCTCATGATCTGTCTTGCTACTGAGGACATGGACACTGTCCTCTGCTAATTTCTCAGGGGCCCTTCTAATATTAGCCATCACTCCCGATACTAGCTCTTCGTGACGATTCTGGGGAAGGAGATTTTTTAGAGGTTGGAAATACGGCTTAATATTTAGGTCCTAAATAACATAAATCATAGTCGTGGTGTCTGTTTTGTCTGAAAGGAATCAGGACTCAGGAGCTCGGAGGTTGAAAATATGTTCTTACATTAACAACTTTAGTTTTGCGATTCTCTGCAAAACTGAATGATTTTCTCAGTCGGGACAAGGTTGTAGTACCATCAATATCGAACATATCCGCAGAAGACATATTGGCACACTTGATGATGAGATGAGATGTGGGTTGTAGAACGTTGTAGAGGCAATTGGTGCAAGGGGCCTAGTCTTGATAAATCCTAATAAATAGGCGTTCAGAACTGCTGCAAACTAACAGTACGCTTCAATCACTCAATCAAATGGAATCGAGTTTAGAATATCATCCTATATATATGGTACTGAGGGGTGAACATTATATGAACTGCAAATAGAAAGTGATAAAAACAACAAGAAACAACGAAAGGAACGTGGAGGAACACACATATTGTGTAAATACGGGGAGGTACACAAACAAAGCACAGAGCGCCACACACAACTCTGTTCATTGAGTAGGGTGAGAGAGAGAGAGAGAAAGAGAGGGAAAGAGAGGGAGAAAGAGAGAGAGAGAGAGAGAGAGAGAGAGAGAGAGAGAGAGAGAGAGAGAGAGAGAGAGAGAGAGAGAGAGAGAGAGAGAGAGAGAGAGAGAGAGAGAGAGAGAGAGAGAGAGAGAGAGAGAGAGAGAGAGAGA
>AVPN01004023.1:2351-12446 GCA_000695325.1 Pleurobrachia bachei | reverse complement strand
CGTGAGAATCCCCAATTTCAAATAATTCGATACAACTGCCCGCGGGACTGTCCCATCAAAACCAGTAATACAATGGTGTCCAACTGACCCCGGGCCTGACTCGTAAACTCAGACAACTGGTGGGAATATCACAGGCAGTGTGAGAAACCCATCTATAACAGCCAAATTAAAACTGCCCCGGGCCTGGCCCTACCAAACCAAACAGCACGCCCACAACCCAACTATGGGGCGGAGCTAACACAACTCCAAACCCTTAGCACCATAAAACCCCATAACACCTCACTCTCTCTCTCTCTCTCTCGCTCAGAACCAAAAGACGAAGATCGAAGACGATGGAAATGGAAAAAGCGACATGTACGTAACGCGCGAGGCAATCACCATGACAAAAGGCTCTAGCAAAGCAGCTCCAGGCTGCGCGCAGCCCCAACGATTCGATCCAGATCCTTCGCCAGACGTCACAGCACACGACACGCGTCAAACATAACGCAAGTCCAAGATAACAAGACCTCAGTTCCACCCAGTACTACTTTGCACTCTGCTTGCCTCCCTAAATCTCCTCCCGATGAGTAGTAGAATCAGGACAAACGGGTTAGTGACCTAATGTAACGTAGCAATCTAGTTTTGAACAATTTCACTCCCCCCGCTCCCCCAAATAAAAACCAAACCCAAATGCAGGTTCCCTGGTCGTGGTAGTCGTGGTCGTGGTCGTGGACCAAACCCCAGAAGGGGAAGGAGACCCTCAATTGTCCAGAGAGCTCGAGCTGAACAACAACGTATCGAGTAAGACACACACCTTGCTCCTTCCCCAATAAGTTACATCCCTATACCACCCTTCTTATTAACCCCAATATTGACCCCACATACAGCCACTACTAACACAAACCAACCTCATCCCAGGGCAAGAAAAACAGGAGGAGCCGTTTTTCTCTTCAATTTTCTGCCGATAAACAAGCAGGAGATCGAGAAGTTAATGATAGATATCACGAACAATGAGACTTACAGTGGACAGACAATCCTGAAACCGTCGGAAAGATCGGGACTGCTGTATTTCGAGGGGCCCACCCCTCCCGTACCCCTGGGCTTCATAGCTATGAAGTAAGTAAAACCACCAAATAAGGGATACACGCTTATAACCGAAAATTAATCCCCCTTTCCACTCAAAACAATACCAAACCAAACAACCCTATCCCCAGGTACGAGGATTATCCCCGGTATGTTGAGGTGAAGTTAGCTACGGGTACCGATCCGTCATTCTTCAACAATCAAGATAAGCTCACCCAGACCTTGAAGAGGACGGTAGGAACCTTATTCCCTTTGACGAAGGCTAAACTCGTGCCGATTCTCCCGCCCCGGATCACGGAAAGGGGCGTCTGGCTCACGACAAATTGCCCGGCAGTGCCGGGGACAAAAAACGGGAGACCTTATCTCCCTCACGAACTCTCATTTGGGGCTATTAAAGTAATTTCAATTAACATTATCGGTGCGGCAGAAAAGGGAAAAACCTAAACGCCCATCCCCCCTGTGTCTTCACCCGATGAGATCTGTCAAACAGCTTATTTCTTTGATATAATCTTCATTTTTTATATATACAAACAAGAAATTTTACCTTTGTCTTTCCCTGTATGGCGCCGCCGACCCTACCTTGAGCACACTGCCAAATGAGGTATGGCGCCGCCACACAGTTTTTCCCTACCAGAACCAGAATCTGGATTGATTGAGCGGGTACACACCCCCTGCCACCGGACGGTCAGCCCCCACCCCACCCAATGGTGAAAAAAAGCCAATGCACGCGCAAAACAAAAGCCGCGCACCCACAGAAAAATGGGACGCGCGCAAACCGAACCAAAAGACAAATACAAAAATCGAAAAATAAATTTTTACCTCCAAATGAAACGCGCACAAAAAAAGATGCGCGCCCTAAACAAGAGGCTGCAAACGCGCGCTCCTTACTACATGCCCCGAATCCACAAACCCGACGCCGCGCAACGGGTTCTTTAAACTTTCCAACAACAAAAAAGAAAGAAAAAGGAAAAATTCCTTCCCTGCTCTTTTTCTTCCGTTTTTTTTCAAACACGACCTCTACATCGATCTCTTCCGACCTCGCCCCCAAATCCAACCAAGAAACCCGCCAACGTTCCTAAACCCAAAACTATGAACGATCCGAACCAAACCCCCGAAACTGAAAGCCGTCCTGGTCAACCAAGTCCACCAGACCAGGGACGATGTGTACTACAGTGTGGCCCATACAATCAAATCCTCCCAGGGCAAAGTCCACAAGCCCAGGGAAGGAACATTACAACATGTGGCCCTCATAATCAAATCCACCCAGGGCAAAGTCCACAAGCCCAGGGAAGGAACATTACAACATGTGGCAGTGACGACTCAAACGGGCTCCGAACTCAATACTCAGCATGCGACAGGCACCAAAGCCCACCTAGCCCAGCTCGCGAGATTACCAAAAATGGCAACTCTTCACAAACTACAACAAAGACCAACGTCGGAATCAAGAAGAAACAACAAAAAAGGAAGCCGCACAACAAAAACAAGAAACCCCAACACCAGGAAACACAAGGGAGCGCACCGAAGGACCCCCCGCAAAAACACCCAAATAAAAGGAGGAACCTAAACGACCCGAACAAAGGAAAGGAATACCTAACAGAAATTCTACAACAGAACCTCCACAACGAAATTGGGGCAACAAAAGAAATCATGAACAAACTACAACTAAACACAATCCTGGCCCTGCAAGAACCCTACACAGGAGAGAAAAGGTGCAGGACGGTAAAAGGAATCCCAAAAAACGCACAATGCTTCGCGACAACCTCTACAAAACCAAAAGCCTGCATCATCATGTCAAAAGAAATGGCCAAAAACGCGATAAAACTCGGTTCTGTGAGCAACGAAGAACTAGTAAGCGTTAGATATAAGTATAACAAGCAAAAACCCATAATCATAACATCGGCATACCTAGCAGCTCCAAAAGGCCAAAGTGAAATAAACGAAGATACACGAAAGAAGCTAGAAGAAACCTACCAACTCACGATAAAAAATAACTGGAAATGGATAATCCTCACGGACGGAAACGGCCGTAACCTCAGATGGAACGACAAGACAACAAACCAGAGAGGTAAAATACTAGAAACGATAATAGACAACTGCCAACTATACATAGAAAATAAAGGAAATACGCCCACATACAACAGCAGCACTGGCAAATCAATCATAGATCTCACTCTAACAAACTCAAACGCCCACCAACTGATAAAAGAATGGGAAATTCAAAAAACCATCCTATCAGACCACGAAATCCTAAGAACCACATTAAACCTAGGGAACGTCAGGAAACAAACGACAAGACTCATCAAAAACATGGACATAGAAGTCTATACACAAAAACTAAAAGAGAAGATGGAAAAAGGGAAGAAAACCAAAGACTTAACAACAGAAGAAGATATGAACAGAGAATACGACTTCACAACAAAATGCATGATCGAAGCATTCAAAGAGGCCACGCCACTGACAACAACAACCCACCACACGAAGACGCCATGGAACGCAGTGACCACCGGCATAAGAGACGAAATAAAAACGCTGAAAAGAATAAAAGATAAAAATGACAACATAAGGCAAGAAATAAAAACACTCAAACACAGATTATCCACGGAGATCAAAACAGAAGAGAAAACAAGGTGGAGGAGAGAAGCCACAGAAATCCAAACCAACAAAGAAGCCGCAAAAAGATGCAAATACGGAAACAAGAGTAAAGAACGGCTGAGCGAACTGAAGAAAGAAGGAAACTTCACAAATAACCCAAAAGAAACACTCCACATACTGGCAAACACCCTTATACCCAAAGAGGAAAACAAGAAAAAAATCGACTTCACCAAACAAAACAAACAGAAAAAAGAAGTGAAAGCTGAGGAGGTAATCAAAGACAAATACCTAAACAAGGCATGCAAAATGTTGAAAAAGGCCAAAGCGCCAGGGCCAGACAATATAAGAAATGAATTGATCACGACAGGCTTATAAAGGAAAAACTGAAAAATATCATGACGACATCGCTGAGAATCAACTGCTTACCAGGGGATTGGACAAACTGCACAGGAATCATAATCCCAAAAGAAGGGAAAAAAGACTATAGCGACCCAAAAAGTTTCAGAATCATCAGTCTAACGTCAAACATTCTGAAACTCATGGAAAGAACAATACTATTATACCTACAAGACGAACACAACATAAATGCAAAACTCTCCAAAACCCAACATGGGTTCATTGCGGGAAAATCAACAACCTCAGCAACAAACCAAGTAACCCACAGGATTGAAGACGCCTTGGCAAACAAGAAATTTGTGAGAGACGTGTATTTATTAGAACAGAAACGTATATTTTTACAGCCAAAACCCAAAAGTAAAACATGCAGAGATCCTTCAATTTGTAAATACTAATATGTAATTACACAATTATACTCCTTTATTGAAAACCACCAGGGATCTAGGACTGATAGCGAGATGATAAGAAATTGAGAGGAAGTTTTTTGTTTGTGTATTTGTTTAAGAAATTGTCTTTCCAATACAATGTTGCAATTTTAACTAAAAAATTATCTTGTTTCGATTTGCTTCAAAGCAGCATAATTTATCTTGTCAGTCGGCCCACATAGTAAGCTGTCAGGCGTCGTGATATGATCATCTGATTCTGATGGGCGCTGGTCTCGCTCCGGTCATATAAGATCAGAACGATAAGATCAGTGGCTTTGCAATGACAGATCTGTGCAGCTAGAGCGAGGAAATGCACTGAATCATGCAGTATTATGACAGCAGTAGAGCAATCCTATATCATGACAAGATCAGATGCAGGCGTTCTTCGATTTAACAAGATAAATTATGTTGCTGCCCACTCCCCTAAAAGTAAATAGTCTCGGTAGTTGGCGGGTGTGATGAAGTTGCTCCAGCTCAGTGCTCACGCCCCACCCTATAACAAGTACAGCAGAACACCCCCCAGGCCCCGGTTAGTGGTGAACCCATGACGGGGAAGACGGTGCTGAACAAAGTGGACGGATGTTACCTCTCCGTGTAGCATAACCGAGGCGGTTCTCGCGCTGAGGCCGGTCACCAGTCAGGCTTGGTGTAAGGCCAAGGTACACCTAGCGCGAGCGAGATTGAGCTCGCGAGGTAGCAATGGTACCAACAGTCAGGCCAATGCTATGACATTCTGACAGGGCATTACGGGTATAACAGTCACCTTGGAGGCGGGGTGTCAATGATACTGTCAATTAACAGGGCAAATTCAAACCCCCCTGTCTTCCCCCGAGTAGTCTGCACGGCATATAGACTATAATAAAGTGTGAGATACAAATTGGTGCAGCTCTCTTCCGGCGCTACTAATTAACCCAGCAGCTCCCCAAACATTATTTACCCAGTTTGTAATTCTGTTTTCTATCACGGTATGGGATTTAAGTTTTTCCTGTCCCTTGTTCTCATGTTCAAGAATGTGTTTTATAAAACTTCAGCACCCGGAAATGATAGATCGGAGTTGATTAAGGTATGAAATGCATTATGCAATCATCCTTTCTAGTCGGTCTCGATCTCGTAGTCGTACTGGTAGACTTGAACTTTTTAAGTGTTGATGAACTATCATTCACATTTACCCATGATTCAGATTGCAGGGTCCCACAAAGTTTATTGAATACCCACACAATTGCATTGGAACATCCTTCAATACTTTCAGGAGGTGAACACTACCAATAACACCCCAGCTGAACACCCCCTAAAATGGAGAGATGTCAAGTGTACTTGTTCAGCTTCGACCTGCCCATGTCCATTAGAAATAACAGCGTGAGTGGACAAATTCCAATCATTAAATCATGGCCTAGAAAACCCTGTCCGGCCATGTCTCATGTCTGGCGGTGCTGACCCTATTTGAGCGAGAATCAAAACGGCCAACGGCGCGGGGTCTGGCAGCACAGAAAAAAACACTTATCGAAACCTTTATATTACGTCACAGGCCGGATACGATATGGGTTCAGCACATCCCATCACGGACCCACCTTAGCCACGGAGTTGTATTCTACACTGGGAACATGGACTGGGCCTTCACACTCTACATTCGACGGTAGGTACCCCCACACAATCTAAAATCTTTTAAATCACAAGACCTCAATTGACCTCAATTGAGGTTGAGCCAACTCAATGTCCCCCACGACGTTTATTCTATCTAACTTCCACCACTTCCTTCTAGGTACGGTTCAGCAGCAGACGTTGCCTGCTCAGGAGGAATTCACTCGGTCACCGAACTACCCCTCTCATCTTCCCCTGGAAATGAATTCTCCACAGTTTGGAAAATCAGCATCTCAAATGACAGTGTAACGATCGGAAATGACACCACCTGGTACCTCCCCGCCCAGTCATGCGATTATGGAACGGGAGATTTAAAGTTTATTGGTTTTGAGCACCTACTAGACAGCCAGTTTTCAATTACACTCCAAGGTGAAGACAGTATGACAGTACTAAATGTGACTGTCATTACCATAGCCGCCACATCTATTCTACTACTCTCCCTCTGTCTCCTACTCTGCTGTACAGCGTACTAGACTGGTGTACAAGGTTAGACAGCTGTTTTGGTGTAACTGTCTTGACTCCGTTCCCGCAACCCTACCTCTTGATTACCAAATGTTATCTGTTAAGAGTGAGGGTATGAAATATGAGGTTACACACCCGGCTCCCGGGAATTATGCGATAAATTCCCTGGGAAGGGTGTTGCTGCAGAGCCACAGGGTGATAAATAAGGTGAGTGTGAGTGGGGAGTTGCAGGGTATGGGGGAGGAAGGGTGTAGTATGAAGGAGTTGGAGGAAGGGTGTTGTAGTGATCATCTGATGTGGAGGAAAGAGAACACGGATGTGGAAGCTGCTGGCCATGAGAGGTGAAGTTATATTGGACTGATTTGAAATGTTTTGATCTTGATCATTGTTGTTGATGTGATATGTGAACTTGAAGATATGATTAGATTTCCTTTTTCAGTTCTACCAAAATGAAGACCTTTTTCCATTTGATACTTGATCTCCATTCATAAAGAGCATAGACCCTACTTCCCTGTACGTGTTTGTTCAGTGTTATTGTATGGCTCACGCCGCTCTGTGCAGAGGGTTCAGTAGATCAACGGTTTCATTGCAACATGCAAGATGAAGGCAGAAATCCGTTCAGTTTTGTGTTCCTTCCCTCTTTCCAAAAAACTCCCACGCTCTGCGCCACGTGGCGAAATATCTACTTTCAAAAGATAAATGACGCCGCGCGTTCCATACACTCACATGAAATAATGGGCCAGACACCGGGACAAGTGAGGGGGATCGAGATAGGGAGGGGAAATGGGAATATGGGACCGTTATCGGTTATAATATGCATAAATCATAATTATACATGTATACTCCGGATAGGAATGCAGAGAGAAAGAGAAATAGAAAACTGGAGAAATGATTTGGAGGGTGCTGGTCGGAGAAGGGTCAAGGGGTATTTTTGCTGACTTACTGTGTTTTACAATGAGTGAGAGCAAAAATCTTTGAAGGCGAATATCTCGAAATGGAAAAAAGTGACTTACTTTCTTTTACGCCAAAAGGGCAGTATAATACTATTCAGCACACACTCACAGGTCACAGTTGGCATATTTTATCTTGGCATGTTGTATCCTGTAATAACACCAAACACCCGCAACGGATATCATTGTCTCTTTTGTGTGGCCAACTAGTTTAAAGAACAACAGTGTAGTTCACAATACCATTTTTTTTCCTTTCCCTTTTTTGATCTGTCAGTGTCATAGATATATTCGGAATATATCTATGACACTGACGGATCAAAAAATATTATTCCAAAGACCCCGGTCAAAAATGAATAAACACTCAATTTAAAATGTTTAAGTAGTTTCATTCAACAACAAAACATACATAACTCTCCACACGCACATCGTGCACACTTTTATACCAAGATTTTAGATATAACACTCTGATGGGATAAAAAACAGTTCCCGGTCACTTTCCTTCTCTCTCACTCTGTAACAGTATTCACTGTCAGCAGGAACCGACCGAAACAAGTAAACAACCAATCAGAGCTCGTTTAGTCACGTGACTGGTTATCAGCCAATCAGGGACCAGTACTTGGTCGGAGTGGAGTATACATCAGGACCGGGATCTCTTGGGTAGATTTACTGTTTGAAGTGATTATAGATATCGCCAAACACTTTGTCGGGTTTTTGCATTGCGTCGATACTTCTTACAATGCCCTTTTCCGAGTAATACCTAGGGGAATGCAGGGGTATTAGACGGGGTGAGACACAGATAGAATTAGGATGACCGAGCTACCCTTTATTTGTCTCCTCTTCGCACCGGGCCGCGAGGTTGCGCGATTTACAGTCAGTGTAAGACAACCCTTCATATAGATATCAGTTCTAGAGAGTGTTATCAGATTGAGGATCACAGTTTAGCAGTCATACCTAGACCGGGGGCGAGTAGACCGGAACAATAAAGTTGGACCAAATACGACTCATGGTAACTCATTAGATTGTGGGTATCTAGGTAGCTCTCTTCAAGTTCACTTACCCAATTATTATTGATATCAAGCTCTCTTCACTCACCCAATCATTATGGATATCTAGTTCACTTACCCAATGAGCGGTGCAGTCTGTTCGTGGTAAATGTCCAACCGGCGCTGCAGAACGGTGGGATTATCGTCAGGTCGCTTCATAAGCGGCTCTCCAGTCACATCATCCTTCATGTGCTCTTTTGGTGGTGCGAACTCTGTAACGAGATGAGAGGGTGTGTGTGATTAGTGTGAGCAAGGTATGATTTCGGTGTGATCAGTGTGATCTAGTAAGGGTGAGCAAGAGAAATACACGGGGAAATAACACACGGCCCGAGCAAGTTGCACAAGTTGCTCTCTCACCTTCGTGATATGTCCTTCCGCTTGGCTGATGAATCATCCTTCCTGAAATTCGACCTACTAAAACATCGTCCTGGACCTGTAAGGAGTTGGAGATAGAGAAAAGGGAGAAAGATGGAGAGAGAGAGAGAGAGAGGGAGAGAGAGAGAGAGAGAGAGATAGAGAGAGAGAAAGATAAATAGATAGACGGGGGGGGGATAGTATACGGATGAGGTGAAAGGAATGTAACAGCGAACAAAAAGTTTCAGGAAGCAATTGTCTAACAAATAACAATATTAACTATAAGAAATGTCAGCTGTAAAGCCAATGTTGAGTGAAAACCACAGAAATATTCAGTAATAAATCATGTCTAAGATTGCCCTTCTTCCCCGTGCTCCAGAACAAATCATGTCTAGAGGTCTCACCTTGAATTCCACGACATTGTTAAGAGGCTCGTCCTGTTTTTCTAGGTATTCATCAAGCTTCGCTAGCCTGCGTCAAATTTCGAGGGAATCCATCCAACATGAATCCTAACCTGAAAATAAGTTAATACTTAATAGATAAATTTATTTTGCTTATCAATACAATTTAAATACAATATTAAAAGTATTATTTACAACTATATTTCCCAGCAATTATATCTCTTCAGAGGCTTTTGTTTTGTTGTATAATTTGTCAAGCCAGCTGAAGCGCATAACATTTATGTAATTAAACATTGTGTCTTTATTCCTTTTGTGTACAGTTTAATCTCTTACATGAAGAAGGAAATAGAGATCACAATGAAATAGAGATCTCAAAGTAAGAGTGGTGTGCCGTGTTTTCTCACAAAACTTAGTGGATGAACGGGGAGTACCACCAGGACCACTGGAAAGGTATCGATAATTTCTAATTCTGTTGCGTTAATTAGTTATGACGTAATATGTTCATTATTTCAACTTTCCCAAAATTGCTCTACTGAAAAATCTGTTCCTTTTGGATTGAAATGGATGCTTGCATCGTGTTCAGCGTCAAAAAAATGCCGGGGTACCAAATTTTGGTGTCTCTACCTTGACTGTGACGCGAGATATTGACAATTATCAAAAACGACCGAAAGTGAGAGAAAGAGAGATTGTTACAAGTGGGTGCGTGCACAAACAACTAGCACCCAAAACACACAAACTCTCTTTCTCTCATTTTTGGGTGTTTTTGAAATGT
>AVPN01003830.1:0-10159 GCA_000695325.1 Pleurobrachia bachei | reverse complement strand
GTGTGCTATTTGTCTGGACCAGTTCAGAGTTGGGGTCAGTGTGTGCAATCTGCCATGTACCCACACCTTCCATCAATCCTGTACCGAGGCGTGGATGTCGAGTGAGTGTGAGAACAGGTGGAAGTGCCCCATGTGCCGGGAAGCCATCTTCTAAAGGACGTCCTTGTTGTTGCCCCCCTGTTAGTTATTAAACAGAAAAGAGAAAAGGTTTCGATTTTGTTTTTTATTTTTATATTTGTTCGATCACTTTGTGTGTCTGTGTGTGCGTGTGTGCAGAGAAAATTTATTCGAGCTGAGATTTTCATAAACCGAACATCCTAATTCCCCCGACATCCCCCTGCCCCAAATCCACTCTGTCCCCATTATTCCAGTTCGTCCTGCAAAAACACCCAATATAAACCCACTGCTCTGCACCTATCCGACCCTTGATGTTTCTCCCTCCGTTTTCCTTCGTTCTTGAAGTAGCAACAACGGCGGGGAGAGTTCATCGCCTCCCCCTCCAGCTCCCGAAAAGTGATCTTTACTTATTTCTTGGTGTAAATAGAATCTCTCTATCATTTGTTAAAAACCAAATTGTCATTTGATGTTTAGGAGAGCGCTCTTTTCGCCCACTTTCTCTCGTGTAACCTCTTAGTCCAAGGCGAGGGCGCTCTCCCTATTTGGAATAATTAATGGCCTGCTGCTGCAGCTGCCTGACGTGTATGTCGTAGCTCGAGCGTCATATGGGGAGAGGGTGAGAGAGATCTGTTGCAATGAATTACACTGGATCATCAGCTCAGAAGTCAGAGGGGAGTGTTTAGCACTCACATGATTTATCTACTACACCACCAGACTCCCTCTCTCACATACAATAGTATCATCATGATCTCTCTCTAACACTATATTACTGAAAACTGACACTGCTCAACACACACAACAAACATCTCAATAGTAGTATATTGTCTGTGTGTGAGTGTGTGAAATGCACACCACCTGGAGTCAGGATCACATAGATGTGGAGGGTGAGTAGAGCGGTGGTGGTGGTGGCCGACAAATTATCAGGGATGCGATCTATCTTGCTGCTTGGTAAAAGGGGTGTGTGTCTGGGTTGTTTGTGTAGGGATTTCGTGACATAGAGCCTGAGGGCAGGAATTACCACCCTCCCCACGAATTACCATGCAGTTACACAGGGGCGGGGTTTGTGTGGAATATTTTATGCTTGGAGAGGGACGACGCATGATGGTGCCCCTTGGGCCCGTGCTTGAAAATCTTAGATCATAATTCTGTCCTGGATAGAATACAAAGACTTGAGATAGGGTGATATTGGAAAGAAAGTTGAGTAGAGAGTCTCTACTAGAGACATTGAACAGGCATTGTGTAAGAACTGTCATTACAAAATTAGAGTGACCACTGGACATGTGCAATGTAGTTAGAGCTCCACACACAGCTGTACACAACCCGTTATACACAGCTATACAGAACCCGTTACTTTATTCAACCCCTTTTTCATATCCCAAATTAAACACGCCAATCTCTATTTCTTCAAATCAGAACGGGGATATATAACCCAGGGGGGTGAATAAGGTGGAATTGTGGTATTTATCAAGGGGTATATCGTGACAGTAAAATGTCAGCGGGAGACCTAGTTTATGTGTGATAGACAGGCGTTTCCTGATACACACGACTTGTTCAGACCCTCTTGCCACATGTGTCACTTTGAGAGGGGGATACTTTTTCAGTGAGTGTCTGTCTGTATTATACAGGGTGTCCCACTGTCTTAGCGTGACCTTTGATACTGAGCAGCTAACTGTATACTTAGTTCACTGTCATTTAATCACGTATTCACTCATGTGTGTACATGTAACATGTGTAACTGTAAGTGCTTCTCAAATTCTAAGGCCCCCAATGTCACGGCCTCATAACATGCAATACTGAATACAGCTGAATTACCTACTGCATGTGATAACACATCACGTCACCATATATTGTATTGTCTCTCTGATAAAGTATTGTTGTTGTGTGGGAAAACTGAATTGTATCCCCCTGCAAATACACACGATGATGTGATCCCTGTTTTGCAGGGCTAGTGGGGTAACAATATATTAGATCACTAATATGGTATTTGGGGACTACTAACCCCCTCTAAAAACACTGCACTTTGCTTGCACACTGTGTAATAGAAAACAATGGCACCCTCTCACACATTGTACGTGCAGACAACAACAAACAGAAGGGACACACAGACATGTGTAGTACACATAGAAAGAGGGGTGGCACACAACACGCACACGGGGGAGGGGCTGGGTGTTGTAAATATTGTCAACTTCTGAACAGACAAACGAAGTTTTACGTTTTGAAATAACTCTGTATAATGGATCACTTATCTACGTCTGTTTGGGCTAATTAGAGTGTACAGAGGTTTTCCGAGAAACGACCACAGTATATCAGATCTATAAGATCCCTTGCCTTGCTGCGCAGTCTGTCCATTCGCCGCTCGTAAGCGCTCGCGTTAGCTCGCACCGGGCCTTCGGCTGACAGACGTGGAACATGTCAAAAGATCCCTCCCTCAGTAATAGAGAGGAGTAGAAGGTTTCTCTCTGATCTAGTTACGATCATTTGGACAAAGTCCAGTAATGACACGTCCCACACATGATACCTTGTAATGTAAACAAACTCACATTAACCTCAACACTTAGAATTGTTTGCTAATGACTTGACAATGAACCAACGTGAACCATGTGTGTGAAAGATGATTCTAGAATCTGATGAATGGGTGTAGAAATGAAGGGGTGGCAGTGGCGCGCCAAATGCAACGTGTCTTTAAAACCGGGACCATGTGTGTCTGGAGATCTGTTCCGGTCCTTGTGATCTTCTGTTTGTCTGTTTTCAGTGTATTGGTAGACACTCTTCTCTCTCCATGCATACACACACAGTTATACACTGTACACAACAACATACACTCTCTATTTCTGTCTCTCTCTCTCTCGAATTGCAGCGTCAGCAGTCAGAGAGAATACAGCATGGTACGCGCCGAGACAATGAAAAGTACATAACTGTCATTGCGAGGGCCGCGCGCGTGCCAGCTCAGATTGACGGAGGGGGGGGGAGAAGGAATCAGCTCGAGCATGCGGACACCTGGGGACACTTGGCTGTGTGACTGTTTACAGTCCCAGATGAGCTTGACATATTCCTTGTCTGTCAGCTCTCACACCGGGCTTAGTGCCGAACAGACAGACAGTGTAGCATGGCAAAGATGAGCGCCCCAAACCAAACCAAACCTGGTAACACAGAATCGAGTGGCAACTTGTGTCTTTTGATCGGAGAACAAATTCCATAAACTCGGTTGTTTTACGGTGTGGTAAAAGTTAAAATAACAAAATGTTAAATGTTACAAACGTTCCCTTTTCTTCAAAATTAAGTGAACAAAATAGTATAAATTATTATTCGTCGTCACACATGATACATACTGCTGTAGTTTAATAAACACAATCACACATTCTGTTGTCAAGGCAACAATAAAAACACAGTCATGTCCTATTTCTAGATCTCTTATACCGATCATCGGTTGAAGATGAAGGGGGAGATCTCTGTCTCTCGTTAGACCTTTTCCGGTCAATATATTGTCCCCCTGATCTGTTTCGCATCCTATATTTCCGGACAGGATCAGTGTGCCGTCTCTGGTATTGAGGGTCCGTCCACTCTGGTGATACCTCTCTAACATCAGGAGGAGTTGGTGATTTGATTGGAGAGGTCATTTGATCTGATGAGGGCTCCTTAGTACGGGGTTTTACCACCACAGTATCATCAGAACCAGAGGAAGACCTTCGTTTCCGGTATCTTTTTGAGGTCCTCCTACCTCGTGGTTCTGGGTGTTCCTCCTGGGGTGGAGGGGAGGGAGGGGGTGGAGGAGAGGGAGGGGGAGGTTTCATTGGTTCGGCCGGGACGCGATGGTTTATCCGGTGTGTATCTGGGTTGTTTGTGTAGGGAGTTCGTGACATAGAGCCTGAGGGCAGGAATTACCACCCCCCCCCAGAATTACCATGCAGTTACACAGAGGGCGGGGTTTGTGTGGAATATTTTATGCTTGGAGAGGGACGACGCATGATGGTGCCCCCTGGGCCTGTGCTTGAAAATCTTAGATCATAATTCTGTCCTGAAAAGAATACAAAGACTTGAGAAAGGGTGGTAGAGGAAAGAAAGTTGAGTAGAGACATTGAACAGGCATTGTGTAAGAACTGTCATTACAAAATTAGAGTGGCCACTGCACATGTGCAATGTAGTTAGAGCTCCACACACAGCTGTACACAACCCGTTATACACAGCTATACAGAACCCGTTACTTTATTCAACCCCTTTTTCATATCCCAAATTAAACACGCCAATCTCTATTTCTTCAAATCAGAACGGGGATATATAACCCAGGGGGGTGAATAAGGTGGAATTGTGGTATTTATCAAGGGATATATCGTGACAGTAAAATGTCAGCGGGAGACCTAGTTTATGTGTGATAGACAGGCGTTTCCTGATACACACGACTTGTTCAGACCCTCTTGCCACATGTGTCACTTTGAGAGGGGGATACTTTTTCAGTGAGTGTCTGTCTGTATTATACAGGGTGTCCCACTGTCTTAGCGTGACCTTTGATACTGAGCAGCTAACTGTATACTTAGTTCACTGTCATTTAATCACGTATTCACTCATGTGTGTACATGTAACATGTGTAACTGTAAGTGCTTCTCAAATTCTAAGGCCCCCAATGTCACGGCCTCATAACATGCAATACTGAATACAGCTGAATTACCTACTGCATGTGATAACACATCACGTCACCATATATTGTATTGTCTCTCTATTAAAGTATTGTTGTTGTGTGGGAAAACTGAATTGTATCCCCCTGCAAATACACACGATGATGTGATCCCTGTTTTGCAGGGCTAGTGGGGTAACAATATATTAGATCACTAATATGGTATTTGGGGACTACTAACCCCCTCTAAAAACACTGCACTTTGCTTGCACACTGTGTAATAGAAAACAATGGCACCCTCTCACACATTGTACGTGCAGACAACAACAAACAGAAGGGACACACAGACATGTGTAGTACACATAGAAAGAGGGGTGGCACACAACACGCACACGGGGGAGGGGCTGGGTGTTGTAAATATTGTCAACTTCTGAACAGACAAACGAAGTTTTACGTTTTGAAATAACTCTGTATAATGGATCACTTATCTACGTCTGTTTGGGCTAATTAGAGTGTACAGAGGTTTTCCGAGAAACGACCACAGTATATCAGATCTATAAGATCCCTTGCCTTGCTGCGCAGTCTGTCCATTCGCCGCTCGTAAGCGCTCGCGTTAGCTCGCACCGGGCCTTCGGCTGACAGACGTGGAACATGTCAAAAGATCCCTCCCTCAGTAATAGAGAGGAGTAGAAGGTTTCTCTCTGATCTAGTTACGATCATTTGGACAAAGTCCAGTAATGACACGTCCCACACATGATACCTTGTAATGTAAACAAACTCACATTAACCTCAACACTTAGAATTGTTTGCTAATGACTTGACAATGAACCAACGTGAACCATGTGTGTGAAAGATGATTCTAGAATCTGATGAATGGGTGTAGAAATGAAGGGGTGGCAGTGGCGCGCCAAATGCAACGTGTCTTTAAAACCGGGACCATGTGTGTCTGGAGATCTGTTCCGGTCCTTGTGATCTTCTGTTTGTCTGTTTTCAGTGTATTGGTAGACACTCTTCTCTCTCCATGCATACACACACAGTTATACACTGTACACAACAACATACACTCTCTATTTCTGTCTCTCTCTCTCTCGAATTGCAGCGTCAGCAGTCAGAGAGAATACAGCATGGTACGCGCCGAGACAATGAAAAGTACATAACTGTCATTGCGAGGGCCGCGCGCGTGCCAGCTCAGATTGACGGAGGGGGGGGGAGAAGGAATCAGCTCGAGCATGCGGACACCTGGGGACACTTGGCTGTGTGACTGTTTACAGTCCCAGATGAGCTTGACATATTCCTTGTCTGTCAGCTCTCACACCGGGCTTAGTGCCGAACAGACAGACAGTGTAGCATGGCAAAGATGAGCGCCCCAAACCAAACCAAACCTGGTAACACAGAATCGAGTGGCAACTTGTGTCTTTTGATCGGAGAACAAATTCCATAAACTCGGTTGTTTTACGGTGTGGTAAAAGTTAAAATAACAAAATGTTAAATGTTACAAACGTTCCCTTTTCTTCAAAATTAAGTGAACAAAATAGTATAAATTATTATTCGTCGTCACACATGATACATACTGCTGTAGTTTAATAAACACAATCACACATTCTGTTGTCAAGGCAACAATAAAAACACAGTCATGTCCTATTTCTAGATCTCTTATACCGATCATCGGTTGAAGATGAAGGGGGAGATCTCTGTCTCTCGTTAGACCTTTTCCGGTCAATATATTGTCCCCCTGATCTGTTTCGCATCCTATATTTCCGGACAGGATCAGTGTGCCGTCTCTGGTATTGAGGGTCCGTCCACTCTGGTGATACCTCTCTAACATCAGGAGGAGTTGGTGATTTGATTGGAGAGGTCATTTGATCTGATGAGGGCTCCTTAGTACGGGGTTTTACCACCACAGTATCATCAGAACCAGAGGAAGACCTTCGTTTCCGGTATCTTTTTGAGGTCCTCCTACCTCGTGGTTCTGGGTGTTCCTCCTGGGGTGGAGGGGAGGGAGGGGGTGGAGGAGAGGGAGGGGGAGGTTTCATTGGTTCGGCCGGGACGCGATGGTTTATCCGGACTGTTCGATCTCGAGTTGAACTTCTCCTCACCATAGGTTTGGGAGATGGTTTTCTCTTCACCTTCCTCTCGGATCTCCTCTCACGGGCAACAGGCTCACTTTTCCGGGAAGAAGATGATCTGTCTCTAGATGATCTTGTGCCACTCTCTTGGGATGAAGATCTCTCTTCTTTTAGACGATCTTTCGTTCTCTCCCCTCGTGATGACGACCTATCTTCTTTTGGGAGAGCTTTCTTTGTCGGAGATTTGTCAAGAGATCTGGACTTTCTGTGAGCCATATCATCTTTGCTGGGAGTCCTAGTCGCATCTTTGCTGGGAGTCCTAGTCGCATCTTTGCTAGGCGTCCTAGTCGCATCTTTACTAGGAGTCCTCTCATCGTTGTGGTTTTGTGCCCCCTGATTTGGCGTTTTGCTACACTCACGATCAGAAGATTTAGTATCTCTACTCCTTCTTCTCTCTTCTTTAGGCGATATGTCATGCCTAGATCTGCCCTGATCTTTCCGATCAGAATCTCTCCTATCTTTGTTACGTCTCAACCTGGTGTCATCATTTTTAGCCGAGTTAGACGGTGTTCTGCGGGATACTCTATCACCATCATCTTTTGAGAACCTTCTCTCTTTTTGTGGGGGCGACTTTCTTATTTCCGAAGTTGGGGTAGGTGACCGGGTAGCAGGTGAGATATCCCTCTCCTGGCCGGTCTTCTCGGGTGTTGCTACCCCAGGGTTACCCACAGGGGTTCCAGACCTGACTTCTGGCATGGAGACAGGTGGGGTGTCTGCTCTGACTGCTGCTGGGAGTGGTGGGGTGCAGGGAGGAGGTGGAGGTGGAGGTGGGGGTTGTTGTGGAGGTGGAGGGTCACTAGGGAAGGGTGGCGGCGTCTCAGCTGGTGAGACAGGAGAGACATGAGTTGAGATACTCTCAACACCACCACTAGATCGATTCCTCAGCAAAGGGTTCATCCTGGTTTTAGTGAGTCGAGAGAGCAGACTTGAATCAAATATAACCACCTTCTGAGGGTCAGGGGGAGCGTAGGAGCTACCATCGCTCTGGTTAGCCTGCTCCGTGGTCGAGGACACTTCCTCTTGGTCAGGGACGGAGGGAGAGGAGGAGACGGGTTCAGAGGAGGAAACAAGATGGTCTGATGATGTCACTGTCTGGTCCTGATCTGAGGGGGTGGTCACTGCAGACTGGATGGGGGTAGTCATTGCAGACTGGATGGGATCAGCAGCAGCACTGGTAGCAGGGGGTGTTGAGTAGACGGGTGGTGGTGGAGGAGGGGAGGGTGTAGCGGGGTGTTTCTCATTGGGCGGCGTCATCAGCTCTGTCTTGATCACTGGTCGGTGGATCATTTGTCTGAAGGTATCCTCTCTCTTCTCACCCTTCACAAAGATAGCTGGTTGTTTGGGGGACGAGATGAGGAGGTTGAGGGATTTGGGGTTGAACCCTGGAGATACAGATGGGCTACTGATGGGTCCTGGTATAACGGGCACTTTGGAAACCTGGTGGGCGGTAAACGTGGCCAGGGGGAAGGATGAACTAGCACTCGGAGGTGCCGATATGGCTGCTGAACCAGGCCTTGGACTGCAGCTATCCTGGTTACAATCCATTGGTTCCGGGGTTTCCGGAGTTTTCCGGACTCTTGGCGGTGGTGCGGGCTGCTTCTTCCTCAGATCCTGGACTGCATTTTCAACACCCTGGAAGGCAGATTTGGGGACCATTTCGGAGGGTTCAGGTCGTTGTGGTTGGGGTGTAGGCAGTCCAATCTGATCTATCTTAGCACTGCTGCTGCTTGGTAGAGATGGTTTGGTAGTTTGATCGCTAGTTCCACGTCTCTGCTGCTCTGAATACATGGCATATGTGATCTTCCGTTTCTGGCCGGGTGGCTTGGGGACTATGGTTCGAGTTGGGGGTCGGGGTAGAAGCCGGGGGTCCCGAGACATTGCCGCAGCGGTGGATGTGGGAGGTGTTACTGGGACAATTGAAATGGGACGGGCAGGGATCACACTCCCAGGAGGCAGGACTGAAGAGGAGGAAGAACCACGACGAGACCGCTCCTTACTAACACCACTGCCACTACTACTGGGTTTGTATGGACGGGGTTCAGGTTTCCGGATTGGAACACTACTACTCCCAACACTACTATGTGGCCTCCTGGTGGTGCTATTGTTCTGGTGGTCAACAGGTCTGGTATCGTGGGCGGGGGGTGGGTTGAAGACAGATAGGTCTGCTGATCTGATTCGCTGACTCTGCTTCAATTTGTCGTATTTGCCCTTTAGTTCTTTGTGGTTCTTTCGTTCCAGTTCGAAGAAGTTCCTTGCGTTCATCAGACTCAACTGAAATGGGAGGAGTAGCTTAGTTAACACAACATCATCTAACATAACCATATGATAACTAACATATGCTATCTAACTGTGGCAGTTTACGGGGCCCCCAGCTTAGCCAATACTCTTGTTATGTTCTAACCCTTCTTTACATTTCTAACACCGTCTAGCTAGTCAAACCAACCTCTTGAGAGCTGAGTAGTTGTTGGAAACTCTCCTTCTCCGTGACTGCAGCACTCTTCACCTCACTTAGTTCATTCTTCAGTCGCTCAATAACCAGGTCCCGGGGATCAGGGGAGTTGCTGGGATTGGGACCAGTAGAGTGGCAGTTACACCCTCCCTTGTGTGTGTCAGTCCCCTTAGTATCCTGGAGAACTGAGACACAATCCTTGACTCCATGGTATACCAGGTTCTTGATCTGAAAAGAGGGGAGAGGGTTTTAGAGAGATAGATAGAAGAGAGAGTTAAATCATAGAAATGGGAAAAGGTCCAACTGTACTGTCCATCCCTGTCTCACTCTCCCTCCCTGTCTCACTCTCCGGTCTCTCCGTCTCACTCTATCCAATCTCCCTCTCCCTGTCTTACTCTCTCCCTATCTCTCCACTCTCCTACCTGTAACTTGTCCTCCTGATTACAGTGTTGTTTTGTCAGATGCCTAATCTCCTCGGTGTATTTCAGACAGAACTGAACTCTCTCTGGGGACACAAAGTCCTCAGCGATCTTGATACAGCTCTGCAGGTTGCGTACCTAATGGAGAGTGTGTTTAGAACCTGGTGCTTGTTACAAAGATTTTTCACCAATTGTGTCGGGCTTCCCCAACAGTGCCAAGATTTCCCTTCCAAATCAGTAATCCCCATACAGTTCAGAACAAGGGCCAGTCGAATTACTGTAAGTGTACTAATGTAGTATTGTCAATCAGCTGATTATGTACCAGATACTACAGCTAGTAGTAGTAGTAATAGTAATGCACCTGATGTGGAGCCCCAGCGGGGATCATAACTGCATCACCCTCACACTGAACTATCGCCCATCCTTTTACACCGTAATC
>AVPN01003718.1:0-15290 GCA_000695325.1 Pleurobrachia bachei | reverse complement strand
ACAGGAGCCAAACCATGTACTATCTTGTACGCCATCAAGCATACCTTGAACTTAATACGCTGTTCAATCGGGAGGACGTGCATTTCACTCAAGTAGGGCATATAACTCTCTTGGTGACCATACAGGCCATACACAAATCTGACACATGAGTTCAGAACCCGTTGCAAGCTGTCCAGGAGTTTCTTTGGTAAGCCAGCGTAAAGTACATTACAGTAATCAAGTCTCGAGATGATGAGTTGCTTCACCAAAAGTAACTTGGTCTGTTTATCCAAACATCGGTTAACCTGCCACAGATTCTTTAGAAGCATTCCACATTGCTTCTTGACACTGTTAATCTGTCTTTCCATCGTAAGGTTGCTATCAAGGAAAACACCCAGGGTCTTTCCCGCCGATCCAGTAAATTCCACAGGGCTGATTTCGACTCCTCCAAAGTTCACTGTGGGCTGGAACACCATCTTATCCAGAGCACTGCTCTTACCTAACAGTAAAAACTCTGTCTTTGCCTCGTTACACTTAAGCCAGTGTTCACTCATCCATAGTTTCACACTTGACAGACACTCCTCAATCCTCTCCTTCGCACCATTCCAGTTATCCTCGTCAGTAGGCACAAGACTGATGTATAGCTGCGAGTCATCAGCGTATAGCTTAATCCTCAGGCCATAGGGTCTAACCAAATCCTGAAGTTCTTCAACATACAGTAAGAACAAAACAGGACCAAGCAGTGACCCCTGTGGGACTCCACATACTAAAGAGATGATACTCGAAAGCTCCCCTTCCACATTAACTCGATAAGTCCTCGACTGCAAGTAGCTGGCAAACCAACCCAAAACAGACCCCCTTACTCCAAAACGTCCTTCAAGAACCTCCAGCAGCTTCCCATGGTCAACCGTGTCAAAGGCGGCACTCATGTCCAACAGAAAGAGGCCTGTGACCTTACCATCATCCAGGTCTTGAAGTAAATCATCAAACATTCCCATCAGTAGTGTTTCACAACTGTGACCCACCCTGTAACCCGATTGGTGCTTGTTCAGTAACTCATTCTCATTGAGGTATGAGTTAAGCTGCTCCAGAACTACTTTTTCGAGTAGTTTTGAGATAAACGGAAGGTTGGAGACTGGGCGGTAGTTGGTTAGTGAGTCTTTATCGCCGTGCTGGTTCTTGATAGTCGGGAATACTAGGGCTTGCTGGAGAACTTCTGGAACACAGGAACTCCTCAGTGACAAGTTAACAAACCGGCATAAGACAGTGGCTAGTTCATCAATACAACCCTTCACTAACCATGTTGGTACTGGATCCAGATCACAGGTCTTGTCAGGCATGTCCTTGACAATCCTCTTTAGTTTCTCTGTGGAAACCTCCTCAAACTCCTCAAAACAACAGACGGGCGTCTGATGAACTGCATTCCTCATAGTCCTCTGGTTCTGCTCCTCTATTACAGTAGATCGTATCTTCTTAACTTTTCCAACAAAGAAGTCTGCAAAGTCATCCGCTAGCTTTTGCTTATCACCAGTTTCCGGCAGGAAGGTTTCACTGTTCCCAAGAAGGCGACTGAGCTTCCTCTGAAGTGCCTTTGGGTCATCCCTCGACTCCTCCAAGTCATCCTTCACATACTTCGTTCTCGCTTCCTTATCCACACGGCCAAACTGCCTCTTGAGTTCATTGAACTGCTTCTTCGTGACACCGGTTTTGTTGTCCTCCCATGCCCTTTCAGCTTTACGTCGCTGGCGAAGAACTTCACGCACCAGCAAGAAGGTGAGCCTTAACAGGACGTTCCAGTCTCACCAAACGCCTCGGTGAAGAGACTAGTCTTGAGCTTAGACTTGAAAGATTCCACAGACTCAACAGCTCTCAGCTCAAAGGACAGCTTGTTCCAGACTTCAGGCAGGTAGACCGAAGGACGTCTCCTCCTCAACTTAGAAGTTGCATTCACGCTAGACAGCTTAGGATACCTCAGCTTGAGGCCATCAGGCCAAGCATTTCCTCTTGTAGGCCGGATCACATGAAGTCCATCATCCACAGGGACCTGTTCCTGCAGGTATACAGGAGCCAAACCATGTACTATCTTGTACGCCATCAAGCATACCTTGAACTTAATACGCTGTTCAATCGGGAGGACGTGCATTTCACTCAAGTAGGGCATATAACTCTCTTGGTGACCATACAGGCCATACACAAATCTGACACATGAGTTCAGAACCCGTTGCAAGCTGTCCAGGAGTTTCTTTGGTAAGCCAGCGTAAAGTACATTACAGTAATCAAGTCTCGAGATGATGAGTTGCTTCACCAAAAGTAACTTGGTCTGTTTATCCAAACATCGGTTAACCTGCCACAGATTCTTTAGAAGCATTCCACATTGCTTCTTGACACTGTTAATCTGTCTTTCCATCGTAAGGTTGCTATCAAGGAAAACACCCAGGGTCTTTCCCGCCGATCCAGTAAATTCCACAGGGCTGATTTCGACTCCTCCAAAGTTCACTGTGGGCTGGAACACCATCTTATCCAGAGCACTGCTCTTACCTAACAGTAAAAACTCTGTCTTTGCCTCGTTACACTTAAGCCAGTGTTCACTCATCCATAGTTTCACACTTGACAGACACTCCTCAATCCTCTCCTTCGCACCATTCCAGTTATCCTCGTCAGTAGGCACAAGACTGATGTATAGCTGCGAGTCATCAGCGTATAGCTTAATCCTCAGGCCATAGGGTCTAACCAAATCCTGAAGTTCTTCAACATACAGTAAGAACAAAACAGGACCAAGCAGTGACCCCTGTGGGACTCCACATACTAAAGAGATGATACTCGAAAGCTCCCCTTCCACATTAACTCGATAAGTCCTCGACTGCAAGTAGCTGGCAAACCAACCCAAAACAGACCCCTTTACTCCAAAACGTCCTTCAAGAACCTCCAGCAGCTTCCCATGGTCAACCGTGTCAAAGGCGGCACTCATGTCCAACAGAAAGAGGCCTGTGACCTTACCATCATCCAGGTCTTGAAGTAAATCATCAAACATTCCCATCAGTAGTGTTTCACAACTGTGACCCACCCTGTAACCCGATTGGTGCTTGTTCAGTAACTCATTCTCATTGAGGTATGAGTTAAGCTGCTCCAGAACTACTTTTTCGAGTAGTTTTGAGATAAACGGAAGGTTGGAGACTGGGCGGTAGTTGGTTAGTGAGTCTTTATCGCCGTGCTGGTTCTTGATAGTCGGGAATACTAGGGCTTGCTGGAGAACTTCTGGAACACAGGAACTCCTCAGTGACAAGTTAACAAACCGGCATAAGACAGTGGCTAGTTCATCAATACAACCCTTCACTAACCATGTTGGTACTGGATCCAGATCACAGGTCTTGTCAGGCATGTCCTTGACAATCCTCTTTAGTTTCTCTGTGGAAACCTCCTCAAACTCCTCAAAACAACAGACGGGCGTCTGATGAACTGCATTCCTCATAGTCCTCTGGTTCTGCTCCTCTATTACAGTAGATCGTATCTTCTTAACTTTTCCAACAAAGAAGTCTGCAAAGTCATCCGCTAGCTTTTGCTTATCACCAGTTTCCGGCAGGAAGGTTTCACTGTTCCCAAGAAGGCGACTGAGCTTCCTCTGAAGTGCCTTTGGGTCATCCCTCGACTCCTCCAAGTCATCCTTCACATACTTCGTTCTCGCTTCCTTATCCACACGGCCAAACTGCCTCTTGAGTTCATTGAACTGCTTCTTCGTGACACCGGTTTTGTTGTCCTTCTACAGGTTTATGGGACCAGTTATTCCCTCAGTTTTATAAGTCAAGTTTATTTAGTCCTCTATATATTGTTTTTCAACCAGAGCTGTTCGAGTGTGTCATATAATTATTCGAGGATATACCGCTCTGATGATTCGGCGGAACATCGTTAATATTTTGACATGTCTCCGTTGGGTATGGGCGGTATATAAGCGCGGAATATTATTATTATTATTATTATTTGTTTTCAGCAATTTGTGAATTTTAAACTGTTTAGCGACTTACAGCTTTGCTCGACGAGACAAAGACAACCATCAAAACATTCAACAACACACCATCAGCGGTCTAACTGTGAAAGCAATCGTTAAAGAAGCAACCGGTAGAACCGATTGGAAATGGGACAGTTACCCACCGGAATATGTTCTGGATAACAATGTCGATACATTCTACCATTCTAATACTGATGAACAGCCGCAGTGGTTACAATTGACACTGGTCGAGGATTCCGTGGTGGAAAAAGTGGTTATTGTTAACAGGTAATTGAAAGGGCGGTGGGATATATATGAGTGTCAAACTTTCATCAACTACAACGTAAAACGATTTATTGAGGATGCTGTTTGTATCGGGGAAATGAGCCATTCGAACTAAATTCAACTGTGGTGGCAATGCCACAGCCCCAAAAGCCACCGTGTTTGCCTTCACCCGGATGCCTTTTGCAAAAAGGCATAGGGGTTTAGAAATCTAAACGGATATAGAGACTATTTGTAGCACTCTCTCTTGTCCCGCTTCAGGTTGCGAGGGGCAACATGTAGGAACTAGAGCCGTGCACACAACAACCTGCTCCTTCATAAACCATTTCAATGACAAATTTTCAGGAAATGTGTGGTGCGCATTTTCGCAATGCGACGCACAATTTATTGCTACTAAAACACAAAGATTTGTTCTATACTGTTTCAAGAGTGATATTATATATTATCCGAAGTGTCTGTCCTGCCTTCATGTTATATTAGAAATGAAAGGTTGGCGGGGAAACATAGCATTATGAAACATAATGCAGTTATTCTTGTTTAGATTGGCTGGTGATGGAAGCAACTCGCATACGCGACTCTTGGGGACCGAGGTTTCCCTAATTGGTCCTACCACTACCACTGTATGTGGAACCATTAGTGTTCTAAATCCAGGAGGAATGGATGCCGGCGCTCAAACATACCCAGTGCCATGCCCTGCTACCACGACTCTAGCTGTCAAGCTGTATGATGATGAGCCATCCAGTGCGGAAACAGTATACAAGGACAAGATTGTCATGAACATAGCAGAAGTGATAGTTTACATCATCCTCACAAAAGGTAGGACGCGGGTTAATTGGATGGGAGCCGGGAGGTTGGGAAATAAGAAATCGGGGGGTTCGATTTGGGCCCAGTGGTGCTCGATTTAAAATCTTAACTCTATCGAGTGGCTAAGGCGATTAACTATGACACGCAAGGTCCAAGGTTGAAATCCTAAATAGTGATTTTACTTTAAAAACCCTGAAATTTTTCAACGACAATTCTTTTTTGGACGGCCAATTCAATTTGAACGTTATGCAATCGAGCACCACTGGGGATTTGGGTATGAAAGTGTGGGCGGACTTTCAATGAAGAGAAGAGAAGAGAAGAGAAGAGAAGAGAAGAGAAGAGAAGAGAAGATTCACTCATCCATAGTTTCACACTTGACAGACACTCCTCAATCCTCTCCTTCGCACCATTCCAGTTATCCTCGTCAGTAGGCACAAGACTGATGTATAGCTGCGAGTCATCAGCGTATAGCTTAATCCTCAGGCCATAGGGTCTAACCAAATCCTGAAGTTCTTCAACATACAGTAAGAACAAAACAGGACCAAGCAGTGACCCCTGTGGGACTCCACATACTAAAGAGATGATCCTTGAAAGCTCCCCTTCCACATTAACTCGATAAGTCCTCGACTGCAAGTAGCTGGCAAACCAACCCAAAACAGACCCCTTTACTCCAAAACGTCCTTCAAGAACCTCCAGCAGCTTCCCATGGTCAACCGTGTCAAAGGCGGCACTCATGTCCAACAGAAAGAGGCCTGTGACCTTACCATCATCCAGGTCTTGAAGTAAATCATCAAACATTCCCATCAGTAGTGTTTCACAACTGTGACCCACCCTGTAACCCGATTGGTGCTTGTTCAGTAACTCATTCTCATTGAGGTATGAATTAAGCTGCTCCAGAACTACTTTTTCGAGTAGTTTTGAAATAAACGGAAGGTTGGAGACTGGGCGGTAGTTAGTTAGTGAGTCTTTATCGCCGTGCTGGTTCTTGATAGTCGGGAATACTAGCTTCACTAAGTTAGGGGAAAGTAGATAAGTTTAGGGAAGGCAGATGAGTTTTCAATCACTAAAATATGATAGCTAAGATGGCAGATTTCGCCCCGGTCGATCAGGCACACGACGTTAGACTTCCAGTACGCCGAACTACCCCTAGTTACACAAGTAATAAGCATGTCAAATTGAGGCATGGTATTTCAACTGTTGATTCTAGTTAGTAAACTAATCTGATATGTACACTAGGCGAGACAAATTATAATCTGACCGGCAGTGCAGTAGGCATTAAATGCATGCAGTATATTGTTCAGGCCGTATAATAGTGAGCTTCACTACTTCAATCAAATTTGCAGAGGCGACGTGGTAAGTAGTGACCCACCATGAGTGAAATTATACTCAGACTTCATAAAGGTTGATTCAAATGAAGATACGCAGTTAGGGAGAATCTGTTGAGTACCAACAAGAGAGAATATTAAAATGCTAAAATGTTCCCTCTCTTGGGGGCATGAAGTAGAGAATCACAGTAAAATATAATATGCAACTCTATACTTCATACCGGGGGCACCTACCGCGGTGCGGCCTGTTGGAAAATTCAGGGTGACGCAACCCCAAACTGCCACGTACAAAGTGTATTGTGTTTCTCAAAGGGGTTAGATATAGAATTAGGTGCCCTGAGGAACAATATATTTTGTGATTAATCTAGTTTGAGCTCTTACTTATATACCACGAAGATAGAATAAAAAACTCGAAAGTTTTGCTCAAAGAAGTTATTCTATATCAAGTATTTAGCGTTAGATCATCCCTACGCTTTGGCCGGTAGGTCTAGTGCATTCTACTCAAAGTTGTAATATACAACAACAACGCCTGGAATATATGCATATGTTACGGAAAGTCACGGCGGTAGTCAGGGGACTAGTCATGTGACTCAGCCGACCGCCATTCATATCCAGCTTGTATTTGTAGCAAGCTGCGCCTCAGCTCCTATAATATAAAAAGTTTTAAGTTACGGCACAACCCTTGTGGTGAGACGATGAGAGATTGGAATGTAGCAGCATCTAAGGACAAGAGAGATTTTACTCTTTAGGAAAAGAAGTTAGGTATTTTAATGTTTTAATGAAAGAGAAAATTCTATAATACAGATATAATACAGATACCATTGATTGGGCCCCGATTCATAATAGGAACAAAAACATAGGAACTCCGAATTACCGTTGGCGACATAGACACCTGGGGATCGCACCAAGAATTACCGGAGGGATAAAATTTCCCCAAGACATGTTAGCCTATTTTTACTGAAATTTTCAGAGATTGAATTTTTAATTAGCCATGACATGTGATCTCCATCGATTCGCGAAGGAATTAGTGTATCTGTCTCTTTGTTCGTCTCTCCTCAACAAATATCTATGTGGGGTCAGATGATAGTCACATAGTCACTGTCTGATTAGGTGTTTGAGAGCTGTCTGCAAGTTTCTATTCTGTACTAGACTCATTAAAACCCATGAACTTTCCTGTTCTTAGAAGCAGCTATTGTTTCCAACCGTTTAGCACTTTTCACATCTTCGAACTTCATAGTTCTGGTGCAGTTCATCTACATCATAAAGGGGGTTGTCAAACATCTAGCTGCTTCAGATGTGAAGTTCGAAGTGGATTCTGGTAAATTTTACCAGAATACACGGGGCCAGCTCGACTCGGGGTCCGCCCGTAGTAGCTTTCAATATTATATTATCTGTCCTGTCTAAGACATTTAGACGCTTCATAACTGTCAGAGCATTGGCCTGACAGCTTCATAACATCATTCTTTTCATTGATCCGAGAATCTCTTTTCTTTCTCTAGACGCCTCTTAGAAGAGGACTAAGATTCCGCATCCGGTCATCAGTCTCAACTACTAGCCGCTTGCTCTCTGTCTGATAGGCCCAATACTGTGATACTTCTCCTCTCTTCTCTTATCTTAATGATTGTGAATTGTTTAACTAAGGTCTTAATTCAACCGTACATATTATTAAAAAATGGTACTTTACATAGTTTTAGCTAAGGTACAAGTCACAAGACACACTCGCCCAGCTTGTTCTTGTGAATAGCATTAACTAATTAAATATGCCATCATCTTCGATCCTTGCCCAAACGCAGCTACGCCCTACTTTAACTGCAGTAAACGCCAAACGGTTTGATACACATATTAAATACGTTTAGTTCTTTTCCTATTAAAACCTGTTTGGATTATGTATATTTGGTAGCTGGAATAGAGAATCCTTTTGGGCTGGACAAACTTAGAAGTTGCATTCACGCTAGACAGCTTAGGATACCTCAGCTTGAGGCCATCAGGCCAAGCATTTCCTCTTGTAGGCCGGATCACATGAAGTCCATCATCCATAGGGACATGTTCCTGCAGGTATACAGGAGCCAAACCATGTACTATCTTGTACGCAATATGATTCCCCATGATCCGGTCATCAGTCTCAACTACTAGCTCTGTGATATCTCCTTTCTTCTCTCATCTTGATGCTTCTGAGTCCTGACGCAGGATCCATACACAAGCTCAATTTAGTGAATAGCATTAGATGGTATACCATCATCTCTCTTCCTACCTCTCTACCTACCTCTACAGTAAATAGTTTGATAAACTCGTTTAGTTCTTTTCCTATTGAAACCTTTTCCATGATTTACATTTAGTAGTCGGAATAGTAATCCTTTTTGGCTGGTCAAACATGGCCCTGCCCTGGTTCTTGGTACTGGGATGCCTTATCATTCCGCAGTACACAACAGCAGGTGCGTATTTTTTAGTAAACCGTTCTTAGTAAAATTGAAATTAAACTTTCAAACTTTCTGTTGGTGATGCAGCAAAGTTGCCTGGTGAGTGGTGCTACGTGCGGGAGTTGAAAGGGTGACTCAGTCACCAAAACTTTCTGAGGGTTCGACTTGCGCCCTGTTTAGTGTTTACAATCTATTTCTTCAGGGACTTGGAAAAAGGTTGACTTTAATGCACCAAGGGAAAGCCTGGACCTGGAAAGCACTCCTCTATTCCTTAAATCGAATTTTGTAACGAATCACACTGGTAACGCCGCTACCCCGAGGTTTCATACCGCCCAAGGAACTTACGTTGGGCAATTTTTGATAAGTTACACAACAACAACAATACTATGGAGGATGTCCTATTGTGAAGATGATCTAATACCGTTCCCTGTAAAACTTCCGCCCTCCTATAAATATTATTTCAAAAAATGTCACCAGCCTGAGTGTCACTTGTAATCGGGTTCGTGTCCTCGAATACACGTTTTCTCATCAGAATATTGCCAAGTGTACCAATCGCTGGAAAGGTGATGTAATTGATACCCTTGAAATTAACTATGGAAACGAAAGCGATAGTTATTGTATTGGACCAAATTGTTTTTATCCTATACCATGTGAAATCAAAGGTAACGGTTTGAAATACTTCATATTTTATTATCACTCGACAGATTACTTTCCCACCAGTCACATAACGTCACACATCATTACCAAATATCCACTGTGCTCATTTACCCTGTTTCTAACCAAGATAACCAAGATATACGCCACATAAATACTAGCGGACTGGCTAAAGGATAGATACATAACTATATATCACGTTTTTGGCTCTGATCAAATATGTTAATGGATAGTTTGGTTCCATATTTACTTACTGGGCTCACAGCTGATGCAGCTTTGTTACCACACGCTGCGTGGTAGTACTAAAATGCACTTAGTGAACTACATAACTATTAAGACAATCGTATTGCTGTGAGTTACTTCAGTTTCCCAATCCCATTGTCAGATCAGCTTGTTGAATGAGGTTCTGCTATCGAAACCACACTCCAAAGTTTACTGGTATATTGCTTTTAAAAGATACCTATTATTGTATCTGGGCAGTGTTGTCTGCAGCTGCACACACAGCTTGTACTATTGTAATATGGAAACACGTGTGTTTGTGTTTGTTCACCTTGACCTGTATGTTGTTCTACCCGGAAAATGGTAAACATTGTATTGTACTGGGTGAGGTGTGGTAGCTTGAAAGAGATACATGGCACAGTTTCATACCTGACATATTAGCCATGGCATAACTTGAGTATTGATGGCTTTTTTTAACTTGGATCTTGTAAAACCTATGCCAGACATAGTTCAAGTTGAGATTTATGGATATTCCAGGAGCATTGCTTCTTCATAGCATATTCGGTGTAAAATCAACATGAACTGATCTATGTCTGCTGCCCATTCCCCAACCTGTGAAGTGACAACACCGACCTTTCCTCTGACAACCGCCACTCATTCTAGAACTTCAGCTCGTTCTCTCTCTCTCTCTCTCTCTCTCTCTCTCTCTCTCTCTCTCTCTCTCTCTCTCTCTCTCTCTCTCTCACCCTCATTCTGTATACACAATCTCGTAGCAGCTCCTGCCTGTGTTTATCTTGTGGGTAAATGAGAGAGAGCCCACACTTCCGCATATAATAAAAATCCACCTGTCGCCCATTCCCAACACAGTGTCTAGTACCTAAAATTTGAACAATCTTAGGTTTTATTGTTTCTTCTTGTGTTACTCAATATGCCACCGGGAAATCGGGAATTCTACCGAATAGACAGGTAAACATAAAACAATCTGTCATTGCGGTCATTGCTCATGCCAGTCGAGTCTGTATCTCTCTTTCTTTGTTTTTGTTTCAAGACCACTTCCACTGCATTGGTCCGGGCCGAGTAGTGGAGGAACTGCATACCACCAGTGGAATAGCATTGACATTTCTTGTTTGTGTTGCTCATTCTGTCCTGTTTCTCCTTTAAAACTGCTGTTGTGCGAGATTGTGATTTGGGATGAAGGAGTATAATCGACCCGATAGGTTTGTACCCTTAGATTAATTGGGACTTGACTGACTAGATTGAACTGGAGATTAGAAATGAAGATGAAAATAGGGGAGAAAGTTAGAGATATATAAGCTCGTATAATAAGTCCTGCAAAGTATTGAGATGATATTGATCTGAAAATGAGCAGGTTCTTATGCAGAAGCAAGGCATGAAGATTTTCGTTCTCCATGATTGATATTGCATACATAATACAAGCTCATAGTTGTAGAAAGCTCTTATTTCAGCTCTAGATCCTTTGATTGAGTAGTTTGTACACCTGGTTCAATCGTTGTACTACACAACTTACAGTTTGCAGTTGATTGTGTTTCATACATATGATCCTGGCATCACTAAAACATCACCTCTCCTTACTTATCTCTAGAAGGAACAAGGCAAGGTACTAAAACACAGATCAGTACAGGTCTTAATCACAGAAAGGGCAGCACACCGGGGGCAGATGTCCAGAAAAGATGGGTAATTTTCATTAAAATTGCGTGGCTCCTCTGGCGACCAGTACACTCAAGAATTGATCATTATAACATGCTGCTTGTCAAACTCTTCATTAATCCTTTAGAATGTCTTTCTCCTAAAATGATTTTGTTTTCGTGTTTGACACTCTTCCAACTCGACACCTCTGTCACGCCCTCTGATCTAGATCTTTAGATCCTTCTGAATAAATACAGGTTTTTCTCTCTCTCCCCCTCTTTCTCTTTATATCCCTCTCTTTATATTATATCCCGCTCTCTCTCTATCCCTCTCTATCCCTCTCTATCCCTCTCTCTATACAATCGTGTTCACAGAGAATGTTTTCTTTATGGCAAGCAAAGCCGGTAGTAGAAGGTCCCACTTCCAATCTACTTCTTGTCGTGTGATCTCTTGAGAAATACCTCCACTGCTTATTGTAATTGTCGATATATAATAATTGAAACTGGTTTATGGCAAATAAACCTGACCCTGCTGCCGAGTGAGTCTCCTCCAGTAGATTGGGATTCCAGATTAGTTGTCTTTAGTTGTATCAATTCTTCTCTTAGTGATAACGCCATGCCCCACAAAAAACTTCGATTATCTCTTTTGTAAGATGAACATTTATAATTTTATTTCTCCGTGCTAGTATTCTACTGAAGAGCTGCTGAGGTATCCTTGTTCATTGAAAACATGGAAACATCATATAAGAATCTTGAATCCAAGGGACTCATCAAGGGACTGTGTCTCATATATCCACCTCTCTAACATCCTTCTCCCCCCGTACAGGGCTGGAAACACCCAGCAGAACCACACCAACCTTTACTCGGACTACCAGGAGATATCCCCCTGGAATGCCAAGTATGTGGGAGAGTATAAACATGTCGATAAGCCCTTCTATCGGTACATCCTGGGCACCATGTCAGACTTCCATCACTACCTTCAAAAATACCCCATCGCACTCGGTGAGTCAAATATAAGAGCTTTTTTGGTTGGTTGGTTGGTGAGAGCGGCTGGTATAGTTTGTAGCCTTTGCTATGAGCTCACAAGAGCTTCTTTGAGACTAGGTATTCCGTATTTTGCAGAAAACTTTCAGTTTCTGAGTTGTTCATGAATAGAACTAAAGAATATTTCACTAATGGTAGTTTGATCAATGCACTTTTGTTTCAGTAATTTTTGGCTTTTTCCGTTCTCTTGGAATGTTTTACGGAATTTCCAACCCTTTCATGGGTCTCTGTTCACTGTTTGCTGCATACGCCGATAACGTGTAAGTATAGTAATATCTCGACCAAAACGCGGAGTTTTTACGTCAGCCGACCCGAATTCCAGAACTACTTTTTCGAGTAGTTTTGAGATAAACGGAAGGTTGGAGACGGGGCGGTAGTTGGTTAGTGAGTCTTTATCGCCGTGCACTATCAGCCCTTATGATCCCGAACGACCTCTTGAAGACCTTGTGTCCTTCTCCTCAGTGACAAGTTAACAAACCTGCATAAGACAGTGGCTAGTTCATCAATACAACCCTTCACTAACCATGTTGGTACTGGATCCAGATCACAGGTCTTGTCAGGCATGTCCTTGACAATCCTCTTTAGTTTCTCTGTGGAAACCTCCTCAAACTCCTCAAAACAACAGACGGGCGTCTGATGAACTGCATTCCTCATAGTCCTCTGGTTCTGCTCCTCTATTACAGTAGATCGTATCTTCTCAACTTTTCCAACAAAGAAGTCTGCAAAGTCATCCGCTAGCTTTTGCTTATCACCAGTTTCCGGCAGGAAGGTTTCACTGTTCCCAAGAAGGCGACTGAGTTTCCTCTGAAGTGCCTTTGGGTCATCCCTCGACTCCTCCAAGTCATCCTTCACATACTTCGTTCTCGCTTCCTTATCCACACGGCCAAACTGCCTCTTGAGTTCATTGAACTGCTTCTTCGTGACACCGGTTTTGTTGTCCTCCCATGCCCTTTCAGCTTTACGTCGCTGGCGAAGAACTTCACGCACCTCTGGATTATCCCTCCATGGCCTTAGCTTCGCCCCTTTCTTCTTCCTCCTCTTCAATGGAACAGTCCTCTCTACCAGATCCTCAAGTATCCTCACGTAGGCATGCAAAACATCCTCTCGTCAGAGTCTGAGGCAGTGAAATGAGGTCAGGTGTGAAGGTTTCTGTCAACTATTTGTGTTACAGTTCGGGGAGGGGATCCAGCCCCCCCCCCCACAGTTACACAGTTGTTTATGTTACAGTTACACAACATTTTACAGTTACACAACTGTTTATGTTAATTGTTACAGTTGCAGTACGTACAGCGGATGTTAGAGCAGATGCTGGCACAGTTTTCTTTCGCTAACTTCGCTTACAACGTCATGAGTGAGATGGAGCCCCATCTTGATAAAATGTTCAAACAGTTCCAAGCTGAGGAGAAGGAGAATAATGCCAGGGCAGTAGAGGACGAAACAGGTGGGTGATTGAGACAATAAGTGGGATAATAAGTGACAAAATAGGTGGGATAATAAATGGGATGCTGATTACTGGGTGGTTGCTATAACATAGATCGATAAAGTAATGTGGATTTGTGGTTTTCAGAGGTGGAGCGATGTAAGGCGGAGGTTTGTGAAAGTACCGAGCAACAAATTGAGGCTATCCGAGAAACATAGTAAGTACGTGTTTTGTTCTAACCCTCCTTTACATTTGTAACACATGATGATGGGTCTATCGGTACAATCTACTTGCTACATCAGTTTGTCTGTAATGTTGTATCTGATCCCCCTATCTCCCCCCTCCTCTATATAGTCCTGATGTTGACCTGGATACGAGTAAAAACAGTGGCGGAATAAAATCCATCCTCTCATTCGCTGTACCAGGTGTGTGTCAAATGCCGTGTAAAGTCAACTGATTTAATGATTTTATCCGTCCAGATATCTGTCAAGATTTCTTTTTTCTATCATAAATCAATTGATTTCTACAGTCGATGAAATGTGGGCATTTGTTGAAGGTATGATTAACACCATCTCCCGCTGTTCAAAGCACTGATCTCCACTTTTAGCCACCTTTAATAGCCACCTTTAACTAGATCCAGATCCTTCTTGTTGTCCTAAATATTAAGAAGGATTGGAGGAATAGCTAGACAACTAAATTGCATTGAGCTGTACTTTCTCTAGCCACATACCAACACAGTGCAATGTGCATCTTTAGACGAAGCTATACCAAAGCAATCTTTCTTCTTTCTTCACTCTTTCTTGCACACAACAATTATTATACTCCATTAAAGATCACGTTGTAATTTCTTCAACCACACAATCACGTGTGTATTTGCAGGTGGGAAGGGTAATCGTATGGATTATTTGACGAAGAGGAAGGAATCTTTCCTATCCTATCTGACTAGTGGAACCACCGATCAACCTACACCTGATGGTAATTAATTAATTAATTGGGACTAATTAAAGTTATATGTAGAACATGATTGCACATATTTGATGAGTTATATACCGGCACCCTTCCGAGTCTGTCTAGCGATGTGGGAATCTTAATTTCGGGATTAATATGAGATTCGGAGAGGGAAAGGTGAGGGGCAGGAGAGGGTTAGAGAGAAAAATAAGAAAGAGAGATGGGGGAGAGATGTAGAGATTGTATTGACAAGGCTTTGTTCATTACCATCGCGTCGAAGCCTTCCTTTTTGACTGCAGTTATGGGAGGACATCTGTTGTATGTTGATTAATTTGGTAGAGGGGCGGACAAACGCATAGAGTGAGGGTAGGGGTAGTGAAGAGAGAGATAGAGCTTTTATAAAGAGAGAGAGGGAGGGACCATGTTCATTGTTCATTTCTACATTAGCCCGCAACTTTAGTTTCAACTCTAATTCAACTCTAATTAGTTTCAACTCCAATCATTATGTTGGTGATGTGGCATGTGCCTAGTGAGTGCCTTCTTATACATATATATATATATATATATATA
>AVPN01003359.1:0-10126 GCA_000695325.1 Pleurobrachia bachei | reverse complement strand
GGCTAGGGCCTATAATACACAACTGTGTGTTATCCCAAGCGATTCTAAGTGTGATAAAACCCCTCCAATGTCGAAAATGTTGGAAATACGGGCACTGGACCGCATGGTGCAATAAGAACGAAGCCTGTTTTCAATGTGGTGAGAGGGTAAGCACACATACAGCGAATCCATGCCAAGCAGAGGCTAAGTGCATCAACTGCCACGGAAATCACAGCTCCAACAGTACAACCTGTCCAGTGTATATCGCCCATCAAAACTCTCATTATGGTTAGTATCTGTCAACTAAATATTTCGGGCCTCTCTCCTCATTCCAGAACAGCGATTGATCACTATTGTTCCGATAGAAACATCACGGTACTGGCACTGCAGGAAACCGGTATGGTACCAAACGAGGACGTTTTCAAAAATCTACGAACTTTTGGAGTTGCTGACGATCAAGGAGTCACCATCTCGGTGGATAAGTCATTCTATCCTCAGAGAATTTCCAGTTTAGAAGTAAAGGATGTTGCAGCAGTTTTCGTGATTGCAACTCCTTCACAGCGACCTGTGATGTATGCTTCGGCATACAGTAGCCCATCGTCGGACCTCAGCAGACTCCTGAACACCATTCGAGAAGCCTGGAAATACTGTCGTACAAACGGTGTTGCTACTCTCCAAGTCATGGGAGACTTTAATGCGAGAGGGCAAGCTTGGGGCGATAGACTTTACAACAGTGATGGGCATCTACTAGAGACATTTTGTAACCAGCAGGGGGCTCGGATCCTATCACCCATGAGAAACACTTTTCTGTGTGCGAATGGGGGCAGCGTTATAGATCTTACGTTGGTATTTGGCAACTCTGGACCACTTGGAGGAATTTGGGTCGATCAGGACGAAGGGCTTTGTCTATTCACTGGTGCACCGGACCGAGGACACATACCAGTACACATAACGATCGGACAGGCCAACAAACACATCAAGCGGACAAGGGTATACAACTACGAGGAAGCAGAGTGGGATGAGTGGAGGGAGTATTTGGAACGTCATCTTTCAGAAATACGTGGAACAGAAGATCCAGAGGACTTGTACAAGGAGTTTCTGAGGATACATAGAGAAGCTTGTGAACTATTCATTCCAAAGAAGACTATCTGTCGATACAGCAAACCATTCTGGACACATGAACTGTCGGGACTATCAAAAAATCTCCAAGAAGCTCTACGACACTATCAATTCAGGCGAACATCTCGAAACAAAGAACTCGTGGAAGTAGCGAAAGCCATCTTCAAGGAGACGCTGATAAAGAGTAAGAACAAGTGGTTGCATGAACGACTCCAAGGGTTAAATGTACACGACAGTAAGCTCTTCTGGAAACGCTACAGAGGCATGTTCTTGGCCCAAGATGAAAATTTCATAGTTGAAGGCACCCTGAAACACAGTCAATCAGAAAAAGAAGATATACTGTTTAGGACGTACTTCGAAGGGGAACATCTCAAGAACAGGGACTTCGATGAAGAGGAGTACAGGCGGATCTGTAGGCAGGTGGAGGACATCATGTCAGTGGATTTAACGAACGAGGAACCTGGAGAGGAGAACCTACTGAACAGCAAAGTGGAACGAAGAGAAGTGGAACAGGCGATAGCAGCCCAGGATTGGAGTGGAAAGGCTGCGGATGGAGATGGAGTTCACCCGATAACTCTGAAACATATGGGAGGTCGGGCAGTAAACTTCCTAGCCGAGTTATTCGATTTGTGTATGAAGAGGTCAGTATGGCCCTGGAGAACATCAACGGTCTCTTTCATCAAGAAAGCAGGGAAGAGCTCATATCTTAAACCGGGGTCCTTTCGCCCTATCACCATCAGTATGTACATCGGTAAACTTTTTGAGAGGGTGCTAGACCGAAGAATGAGGGACCATTGCTACAGCGAAACGTTGCTAGAAGACGAACAGGAAGGCTTCCTACCAAACCGGAGCTGTACTCGATATCTATACCGTATGCTGGCAACTCTACATGAAAACCGTAGGAGAAAGGCAACGGCCTATCTCTTACTAATAGATTTCGAGAAGGCCTTTGACAGTGTGCCGATACCATACCTTATACCTAATCTACAAGATCCATCGCATCGGAATACGTGGCAGAATCCTGAAGTTACTCCATTCTATGCTTAGCAATCGATCGGTCAGTTTGAAGATAAACGGAAAGGTGGGACGTACCAGAATCTGTGGAACCACAGGACTGCCACAAGGGGCAGTACTGTCGCCTCTTCTTTTTATCCTCTACATCGGAGATCTCCTGACTACGAGAAATCTTCCAGCTGATATTCGTCACCACACTGAAACTTTCAAATTTGCAGACGATGGAACTGTAGTTATCACGGGTACAGAGAAAGAGTGTGAATCATCCATGCAAAGAGTGCTACAATACATCCACGAATGGTGTAGGACTTTCTGTGGAAAAGACAAGACTGAAATCCTAGTAGTTCGTCCTAAAAGATCAGAACCACCGACTGTACTTCCAAAATTCTACCTCGGGAATGAAGAAATATTATATGCAGATTCCAGCAAGGTTTTGGGCGTCTACATAGACAAAGATCTGAACTTCCAACAACATGCGTCCTTTACTTTGAAGAAATGCTGGTTTGCATGGAGTAAACTCTCGACTTCTACGACTAGAACGGAAGGACTGAATAGTACTTCGTTAGCGCTACTTTTCAAAACAGTGGTGCTCACGAAACTGCTATACGCGGCCCCTCTCTGGCTGGAGAACAGGATAGCAAGTACAGGATAGCAAGCTTTAAAGATCTCATGGCTCGAGCAAAGCTGAAAATCCTGGGAAGTCAGTTTCATGTCCCAAACATGATAGGAGACCTTCTATCAACAGTGCCACCTCTCGCAGTCACCTTGAGGATTCTGACGATAAAATTTGTGCTGAAAGGGTTGCTAGCTGAGGATAGCATCAGTGCCAAACTTCTACAAATTGACTCCGAGCCGTCCCATAAGTTCGCACATCATCTAACCATGACCAAAAGCTATCTCCGATGGGTGGAGGATCAGAATCAGGAGAGTACAGCTGATAGTGTTCCGTCAACTACTAGAAGGAGGAGCTTCCTAAGAAGATGTGACTTGATGAACTATGAGCGAGATCAACTGTTATACACCAAGGAAGACATAGACGACTACGGATACAAACTGTGGGATGATACCGTCAAGCACCAAATGGAACACCTTTTCAAAAATGATGAGTATACGCTGGAACCACGTCACACTGTGGAGGATTTGAGAAACCTGGTCAACACAAGAGAAGTCGTTCTCACCCCTCTTCTCCATCGAGCTCTCAGTAGAGGAGAATCTACGGCGATTATCGACTTCACTCACGGTCATAATCTACGTTTTCAGAACTTTGCGTTCCGGTATCTGCAACATGACAGCACGGTGTCCGTACCGACATGCCTAGAGTGTGGGTTGTTGCCCGACTCATCTTACCACAAACTATTTGAATGTGCATCTGCAGGGGCTGTGTCTGCTCTAAGACAGGAGCTTAGTTCTTTGGCCATCTATGAGTTAAACTACCGCATCCCTTTAATATTCTGTCAAGACAAAAACGTGAAACGCAAATTCAGAATGCTAGTAGCACATATATTGGAGAACTCTACTTTTGACGATAATCTTTTGACGTAACTTAGCAGCTTTCGTAGGTTAATCTAGTAGGTAAATTAGTTAGCCAGGCTACATAATTTTAATTTTTCTACTTTATTAATCAATTAAATTACGTGTGATTCCGTGACACTAATATTTTCTACTTTTTACTATTTTTATATTGGCATAGTTAATGTAGCTTTTCACTACTGCATTAAACATATATATAAATTATAAACGTATTAACCATTATTAATTACAATCAATATCTTATTAACTTATTAAATTACTTAATTTATTAACTGCATTAATTATTATCTACAACTACAATTATTCAATATCTTATTACAGCACTTAAGGCAAGAGGGGGGGGTAGAAGCGTTATGTATTTTTATACAAGATTTAATAATAATAATAATAATAAAAATGCCGTCAATTCCTACCGTCTAAACGTTTTGGGACCACTTGAAGTAGCAATTGGACGTGAAAATGTTAAGTTATTTCTACAAAATTGTTGTTTCTACCCAGTTCAAATTCGAAATGATGCCGTTTGACTTTTGGTTAACTATTTCTAAACTGTCTCACTGGCGGCGCCAGACCCACAGTGCACTCAGATGGGGTCGGATCGTGGCGCCAGACAGTTTCTAAAAGACATAGCAAATGTTTGCCATGCTGTCATATCCTCAAATGTTCTGTTATTCACGTGCACGCAAGATTTTATATTTTGCGACGCAATATGTGACGCGCAAAATAAAACTATCTCTACGCTGCGCGCGCACAAATTTTGGCTGAAGTTCATATCACAAATCGGCGTTCTTAAAAATTTTGAAAAGCGCTGCCTTATCCCTGTGCGCGTGACGCTAGCAGCGTTCGCCAATTAAAAATTCGGATAATTCTGCGTTCGATAATTCTTTTTCCGTCAGCCACGGTTGTCGGTTACCGACTGAATACTCTTTATGTGTGTTTTAGGCGTCATGGCGAATCTTTGGTAGAAGATCCTAGTAGTTCGTCCTAAAAGATCAGAACCACCGACTGTACTTCCAAAATTCTACCTCGGGAATGAAGAAATATTATATGCAGATTCCAGCAAGGTTTTGGGCGTCTACATAGACAAAGATCTGAACTTCCAACAACATGCGTCCTTTACTTTGAAGAAATGCTGGTTTGCATGGAGTAAACTCTCGACTTCTACGACTAGAACGGAAGGACTGAATAGTACTTCGTTAGCGCTACTTTTCAAAACAGTGGTGCTCACGAAACTGCTATACGCGGCCCCTCTCTGGCTGGAGGACAGGATAGCAAGCTTTAAAGATCTCATGGCTCGAGCAAAGCTGAAAATCCTGGGAAGTCAGTTTCATGTCCCAAACATGATAGGAGACCTTCTATCAACAGTGCCACCTCTCGCAGTCACCTTGAGGATTCTGACGATAAAATTTGTGCTGAAAGGGTTGCTAGCTGAGGATAGCATCAGTGCCAAACTTCTACAAATTGACTCCGAGCCGTCCCATAAGTTCGCACATCATCTAACCATGACCAAAAGCTATCTCCGATGGGTGGAGGATCAGAATCAGGAGAGTACAGCTGATAGTGTTCCGTCAACTACTAGAAGGAGGAGCTTCCTAAGAAGATGTGACTTGATGAACTATGAGCGAGATCAACTGTTATACACCAAGGAAGACATAGACGACTACGGATACAAACTGTGGGATGATACCGTCAAGCACCAAATGGAACACCTTTTCAAAAATGATGAGTATACGCTGGAACCACGTCACACTGTGGAGGATTTGAGAAACCTGGTCAACACAAGAGAAGTCGTTCTCACCCCTCTTCTCCATCGAGCTCTCAGTAGAGGAGAATCTACGGCGATTATCGACTTCACTCACGGTCATAATCTACGTTTTCAGAACTTTGCGTTCCGGTATCTGCAACATGACAGCACGGTGTCCGTACCGACATGCCTAGAGTGTGGGTTGTTGCCCGACTCATCTTACCACAAACTATTTGAATGTGCATCTGCAGGGGCTGTGTCTGCTCTAAGACAGGAGCTTAGTTCTTTGGCCATCTTTGAGTTAAACTACCGCATCCCTTTTTCAAACTTTTCAACACTACTTTAAACAAATTAATTTGAGCAGGAAGATGAATCCGATGTAACAGCCCCAAAGGGCAGAAAAACGAAACGTTGATAATGTCAGAAACAGAGTTACGAAGTTACGAGGGCGATAACCCTACGATAAAACGATTGGAACAGTCAAGAGATGATTTTGTTTCTGAAGTTTACCGGTTGAATTCGACTGAAGATCCCAACACGATGAGTATCACCCCAGATCAGTTTGTTCAATGTTATAGATCGATCCAATTTGCACCCGACTCAACGTTAACCAACAACAGTGTAGCTTCCCCTGCAAAGCATTGGGGTTCGTACTGGCTAGGGCCTATAATACACAACTGTGTGTTATCCCAAGCGATTCTAAGTGTGATAAAACCCCTCCAATGTCGAAAATGTTGGAAATACGGGCACTGGACCGCATGGTGCAATAAGAACGAAGCCTGTTTTCAATGTGGTGAGAGGGTAAGCACACATACAGCGAATCCATGCCAAGCAGAGGCTAAGTGCATCAACTGCCACGGAAATCACAGCTCCAACAGTACAACCTGTCCAGTGTATATCGCCCATCAAAACTCTCATTATGGTTAGTATCTGTCAACTAAATATTTCGGGCCTCTCTCCTCATTCCAGAACAGCGATTGATCACTATTGTTCCGATAGAAACATCACGGTACTGGCACTGCAGGAAACCGGTATGGTACCAAACGAGGACGTTTTCAAAAATCTACGAACTTTTGGAGTTGCTGACGATCAAGGAGTCACCATCTCGGTGGATAAGTCATTCTATCCTCAGAGAATTTCCAGTTTAGAAGTAAAGGATGTTGCAGCAGTTTTCGTGATTGCAACTCCTTCACAGCGACCTGTGATGTATGCTTCGGCATACAGTAGCCCATCGTCGGACCTCAGCAGACTCCTGAACACCATTCGAGAAGCCTGGAAATACTGTCGTACAAACGGTGTTGCTACTCTCCAAGTCATGGGAGACTTTAATGCGAGAGGGCAAGCTTGGGGCGATAGACTTTACAACAGTGATGGGCATCTACTAGAGACATTTTGTAACCAGCAGGGGGCTCGGATCCTATCACCCATGAGAAACACTTTTCTGTGTGCGAATGGGGGCAGCGTTATAGATCTTACGTTGGTATTTGGCAACTCTGGACCACTTGGAGGAATTTGGGTCGATCAGGACGAAGGGCTTTGTCTATTCACTGGTGCACCGGACCGAGGACACATACCAGTACACATAACGATCGGACAGGCCAACAAACACATCAAGCGGACAAGGGTATACAACTACGAGGAAGCAGAGTGGGATGAGTGGAGGGAGTATTTGGAACGTCATCTTTCAGAAATACGTGGAACAGAAGATCCAGAGGACTTGTACAAGGAGTTTCTGAGGATACATAGAGAAGCTTGTGAACTATTCATTCCAAAGAAGACTATCTGTCGATACAGCAAACCATTCTGGACACATGAACTGTCGGGACTATCAAAAAATCTCCAAGAAGCTCTACGACACTATCAATTCAGGCGAACATCTCGAAACAAAGAACTCGTGGAAGTAGCGAAAGCCATCTTCAAGGAGACGCTGATAAAGAGTAAGAACAAGTGGTTGCATGAACGACTCCAAGGGTTAAATGTACACGACAGTAAGCTCTTCTGGAAACGCTACAGAGGCATGTTCTTGGCCCAAGATGAAAATTTCATAGTTGAAGGCACCCTGAAACACAGTCAATCAGAAAAAGAAGATATACTGTTTAGGACGTACTTCGAAGGGGAACATCTCAAGAACAGGGACTTCGATGAAGAGGAGTACAGGCGGATCTGTAGGCAGGTGGAGGACATCATGTCAGTGGATTTAACGAACGAGGAACCTGGAGAGGAGAACCTACTGAACAGCAAAGTGGAACGAAGAGAAGTGGAACAGGCGATAGCAGCCCAGGATTGGAGTGGAAAGGCTGCGGATGGAGATGGAGTTCACCCGATAACTCTGAAACATATGGGAGGTCGGGCAGTAAACTTCCTAGCCGAGTTATTCGATTTGTGTATGAAGAGGTCAGTATGGCCCTGGAGAACATCAACGGTCTCTTTCATCAAGAAAGCAGGGAAGAGCTCATATCTTAAACCGGGGTCCTTTCGCCCTATCACCATCAGTATGTACATCGGTAAACTTTTTGAGAGGGTGCTAGACCGAAGAATGAGGGACCATTGCTACAGCGAAACGTTGCTAGAAGACGAACAGGAAGGCTTCCTACCAAACCGGAGCTGTACTCGATATCTATACCGTATGCTGGCAACTCTACATGAAAACCGTAGGAGAAAGGCAACGGCCTATCTCTTACTAATAGATTTCGAGAAGGCCTTTGACAGTGTGCCGATACCATACCTTATACCTAATCTACAAGATCCATCGCATCGGAATACGTGGCAGAATCCTGAAGTTACTCCATTCTATGCTTAGCAATCGATCGGTCAGTTTGAAGATAAACGGAAAGGTGGGACGTACCAGAATCTGTGGAACCACAGGACTGCCACAAGGGGCAGTACTGTCGCCTCTTCTTTTTATCCTCTACATCGGAGATCTCCTGACTACGAGAAATCTTCCAGCTGATATTCGTCACCACACTGAAACTTTCAAATTTGCAGACGATGGAACTGTAGTTATCACGGGTACAGAGAAAGAGTGTGAATCATCCATGCAAAGAGTGCTACAATACATCCACGAATGGTGTAGGACTTTCTGTGGAAAAGACAAGACTGAAATCCTAGTAGTTCGTCCTAAAAGATCAGAACCACCGACTGTACTTCCAAAATTCTACCTCGGGAATGAAGAAATATTATATGCAGATTCCAGCAAGGTTTTGGGCGTCTACATAGACAAAGATCTGAACTTCCAACAACATGCGTCCTTTACTTTGAAGAAATGCTGGTTTGCATGGAGTAAACTCTCGACTTCTACGACTAGAACGGAAGGACTGAATAGTACTTCGTTAGCGCTACTTTTCAAAACAGTGGTGCTCACGAAACTGCTATACGCGGCCCCTCTCTGGCTGGAGAACAGGATAGCAAGTACAGGATAGCAAGCTTTAAAGATCTCATGGCTCGAGCAAAGCTGAAAATCCTGGGAAGTCAGTTTCATGTCCCAAACATGATAGGAGACCTTCTATCAACAGTGCCACCTCTCGCAGTCACCTTGAGGATTCTGACGATAAAATTTGTGCTGAAAGGGTTGCTAGCTGAGGATAGCATCAGTGCCAAACTTCTACAAATTGACTCCGAGCCGTCCCATAAGTTCGCACATCATCTAACCATGACCAAAAGCTATCTCCGATGGGTGGAGGATCAGAATCAGGAGAGTACAGCTGATAGTGTTCCGTCAACTACTAGAAGGAGGAGCTTCCTAAGAAGATGTGACTTGATGAACTATGAGCGAGATCAACTGTTATACACCAAGGAAGACATAGACGACTACGGATACAAACTGTGGGATGATACCGTCAAGCACCAAATGGAACACCTTTTCAAAAATGATGAGTATACGCTGGAACCACGTCACACTGTGGAGGATTTGAGAAACCTGGTCAACACAAGAGAAGTCGTTCTCACCCCTCTTCTCCATCGAGCTCTCAGTAGAGGAGAATCTACGGCGATTATCGACTTCACTCACGGTCATAATCTACGTTTTCAGAACTTTGCGTTCCGGTATCTGCAACATGACAGCACGGTGTCCGTACCGACATGCCTAGAGTGTGGGTTGTTGCCCGACTCATCTTACCACAAACTATTTGAATGTGCATCTGCAGGGGCTGTGTCTGCTCTAAGACAGGAGCTTAGTTCTTTGGCCATCTATGAGTTAAACTACCGCATCCCTTTAATATTCTGTCAAGACAAAAACGTGAAACGCAAATTCAGAATGCTAGTAGCACATATATTGGAGAACTCTACTTTTGACGATAATCTTTTGACGTAACTTAGCAGCTTTCGTAGGTTAATCTAGTAGGTAAATTAGTTAGCCAGGCTACATAATTTTAATTTTTCTACTTTATTAATCAATTAAATTACGTGTGATTCCGTGACACTAATATTTTCTACTTTTTACTATTTTTATATTGGCATAGTTAATGTAGCTTTTCACTACTGCATTAAACATATATATAAATTATAAACGTATTAACCATTATTAATTACAATCAATATCTTATTAACTTATTAAATTACTTAATTTATTAACTGCATTAATTATTATCTACAACTACAATTATTCAATATCTTATTACAGCACTTAAGGCAAGAGGGGGGGGTAGAAGCGTTATGTATTTTTATACAAGATTTAATAATAATAATAATAATAAAAATGCCGTCAATTCCTACCGTCTAAACGTTTTGGGACCACTTGAAGTAGCA
>AVPN01003328.1:0-10028 GCA_000695325.1 Pleurobrachia bachei | reverse complement strand
AGTAATTGGGGTGATTCAATCTCAATTATACACAAAGAAACAATAAAGTGAAAGAACTAGTGTGTGGGTGTGTATGTGTCTAGTGCAGTACAGGCACGTGCTGATCGCTTGCCCTATCAAATACTACATTCCCTCTCTCTCTCTCTCTCTCTCTATCTCTCTCTCTCTCTCTCTCTCTCTCTCGCTCTCTCTCTCTCACCTTCCCTCCACCACACGTGTTGTAGTCCATACAGAGTCTAGAAAGTGTAAAAAGAGGGAAGAGACACACACGTTGTATAGTAGTTATAGTGACGTATATTAGAGTGCTATAACGTTTAAGAGAGCATAAGTTGTCGGATCATTATGCTGAATTGAAATTATACAACATTTAAGATGTTGCCAGAAAGATAGGTGAAGCACTAGGCCAAGAGCATTGCCTCAAATGGAAAAGATAAGGGAACGAACATCTGCCAAAGCCTGACCCTATTAGCATTTCTCTCTGCACACGGAGTGCATGAGAACCACGGTCAGAACATTGGCCTCACAGAACATCGTGCAGTTTGAAAACTAAACTATTACAACAACGATGGTCATTATACTGACACAATTCTGCCGCGGCAATTAAATTACCTGGACTAATTGATTGTCGTTTAAATGATCACTTTTTTAACTCAAGGCGATGATGATGGATTAAAGAATCACCAACGTCAGTCAGTTTTGAGTAAAATGAGTAAGGAGGTTACATAAAAATTAGAATTAAAACAATAATATGGTTCCCTAATAAAGCTAAAGTTGTGACTTGCACAGTGACTTGTAACATAACTTACTACAGTGACAAGTCAAAACTTCATTAGGGCGCATATAATATGAAGGACGAAGGTGCGTCGAATATTCCACAAAACACAAAATGAGAGAGGAAGATAATTTCCTTGTTCATCTTATAGCAGCTAGTGGAAAGACGTTCCACCACACACTGTTGTCTCTTACCTCTTCTTGGAGGAGTTCGAACGCTTGCTCTTGCCGCTGCTCGGACAAACGCCATAAACTCTCTGTTGAGACAGAGATCTGATCCAACAACAAATCTTCTTCCTCCCGAGATGAAGAAGAAGATGGTGATGACTGTCACATACAATTCTCTAATATGCTGCAGTAGTGGTGGTTCTATATGTCCTTAGATATTGGGATATTCGAGAGAGATAGGGAGATAGAGAGAGTGGGAGAGAGATATGGAGAGGAGTGAGAGAGATAGAGAGACAAAGAAAGAGAGCGTGTGTGTGATATAGTACCATTAGAAAGGAACACACGTGTAAATACACAATGTTCTTGCTGCAAATACACGCACACTAATCTACAGGCAGGAATTTACCCAGCTAGTAATACACAGTTGATAATCACAGCTCTTGAACGAAAGTTTCAATGTACATATTTTTCTGTGAGTGTCAGGAAAGTGAGGTTAAAAATGTGCGGATGAATGCAACATACCTATAACAGGACAATATAAGGAATCACCCCAAGGCCTACAAAGGCCATGCATGTGTTGCAGTATATATAGTACATTAGGGGACCCTTAAAAGCTTAGGGCTGCGAATTGCACTGATATAACTGTCAGGAAATAGAGCTAGAGTCAGATAACGGAGCGCCCGGGAAGCAGATACATATGTGAAAGCAAGAATGAGATCTCCTTTGTCCTACTAAATGCCTGTTAGTGTAACATCACGCACCCTTCGGCCCGGTTTGTTTTTGAGACAACATCTAGTTCACTGTTTAAGCAGCGAAAAGCTGTGGTCATTCCTTACCTGATGCAGGATATGAAGGGTAGTATAGTCTGGCCAGTGTTGCACGTAGTAGAAATCAGCTTCTGTGTGTACTAGAAAAACCAACAACGCGAAAGGGAGTAATAAACGATGGGTTATTGAGCTTGTCAGAATCACAAACAAGTAGTTTATAATACTTTACAGGGGGAATAAGAGAATGAGAGAGAGAAACAGAGAAAAAGAGTTAGATAGATGCAGGGGGTTATGAGAAGCACTTCATCGCGGGTAAAGTGAAGCAGGGCAATTAGCGGCCTTGTGCGGCTACGTAGGGTCAAAGTGTGTGCTGAATCAGTTCCAACTATCAGCTATGAAACGTCACAACAAAATTATTGCATTATGTATTCATAATGCGGTGTTTCCCTGCCACAATTGGGTTTAAATTTGATGAATAAGCTTCAAAAGTGGATTTCCTGATTAATTTTGCGCTCAAAGAGCACTTTTTGGCTGATACGATGTTGGTTACTAAGGTAACCATGTCAGTTGCTATGGTAACCAAAGCAGTTGCTATGTTAACCAAAGCAGTTGCTATGGTAACCAAGATAGTTGCTATGGCAACCAAGGCAGTTGCTTCGGAGACCACAGTTGGTTATCAAGTGCTTCAAATTTAATTTTAACCGCATTTTAAAGTCACTAGTGTGAGTACGATCTGACAGTAGTTTCATGCTTGGAATACGTTCTACCACTTCATAGCATGGCTGTAGGGCGCCCAAAGTGATTTCAGGTGATACTAGGAAGTGCTAACAGCGAGTAATTGCGCGCCACAATGTGTGTTAGTCATTTCCTTTCTTGAATCAACGAAGCGTGAGATGAAAGTTTTATGAAGGAGCAGACTTGTTGTTAGGTTGTTGCAGCGTTTTGGACGGACGGACACTTTTAGCTAACTACACAATCTGCTGATTTCTAAACCCTGAATGATCTTTTTAGCACGTGCGTGCTAAAAACATCATCCTGGGTCAATGCCCTTCGGGCATTGACCCAGGCAGGGAAAAAATAAGTTTTCTGGATATTACTCTAAATATCAGCTATCAATATTATAGCTGATATATATGTTTGCTATGTCGTTTATGATACGTCACAGGAAATATCTCAAGTGTCACGTACCTCTCCCGATATTTATATTTTCAGCAGGCTATTTTTAACGATCACATAGAAAAGACGTGATAATATTATATGACACTTATGGTATGTGATGTATGATGCTTGGTATGTGAACGAATATAGTTAGAAGGCTGTAGAATTATCCCAAATAGTTTTATACGCATGACGGTGCAACCTAGTTAAACTAGAACACGAATGAATGAAGCCAAGGACACGAAATGATTTCTGGATACAGGAGGGAAAGCAGCTAAGATGATAGGAATAAAAACATGGAATTTGAAAACATGGAGATGAAAATGTAATCCGAACAATGTTTGCTTACTGGTTTGCGATGTTTCCACTATTGCAGCGTCCACAATGTACTCGTGAGCAGCTGATTGTCTTGGAGTAGCTCCCTGAATCTCAGGCATCAGATCCGGTATGGAGCGTCGTCTACCAAATATGGGCTTCACTCGGCAACTCCGCTTGCTGCATATCAAGAGTCCCTCTGTTCGCCCCGGCTGCTGCATTTTATGGGACCGGCTCTAAATTGGGCCATACGGGGATAAAAACCAAGTTTAGTTGACCGGAGAATTAGTGCTACTTGAGATAACAGGAAGTTCATATCAATTTGTTTGATTTTTTAGAGACGAAACTACTATAATATCAAACTATAACATGTGCTAAAAGCACAGTATGCTTTACCTTCTTTAGAAAAAAAAGAAAACACAAGGCTATGTAGAATTCCAGTAGTCTACAATGCAGGTGCTATACATTTTGACAAACCTCGCAGTTACAAGTTTTGGAAGAAGGAGACTTATCCAGAACGTTTATTGCACAATGAGTGCAGAGTGAGTTTACGTTCATTTTTGGACCTCTAAAATGGACGAACAGTTTCGGTTTTAAATGCGAAAGAAGGTTTATGCGAAAGAAGCGATGTCACCGAACGAATCTTCTCAAAAAGAAAATTCAATTGATCAATTATACAATGACTAATGATAGTATGTGGCTGATCAAAACTTGACCACAAGACGAAGAAGCAGTCACGGGAAGAGGGTTTGTAGGATATGTGCTATACATTTTACATATTGAAACATAGTTCGGACTATGTATTATACTAAACTCAACACCTACAATATAATACAAGAATATCACTAGTTCATGCTCCTTGAAGACAATAGAGCACTTCAGTATCAGTTCCCGCTATCTCTCTTTTTTTTCGGTAACATGCACAATTGTTCAACAAGCATACTGTCTCCCCCTTATTTTATCTATCTCTCCTTCAAACTCTCTCTCTCTCTCTCTCTCTCTCTCTCTCTCTCTCTCTCTCTCTATCTCCCACTGATGGCGGCGTCGACGGTGCCGTCAGCCCTACACAGCTAATCCAGTATTTGAGCGGTGAGCCCAGTAAATTGATTAAAATCGTAGGCCAGTACTTGACTATTTTTTGTAAAAGAAAACACACAATATGTAATGAAACAAGAACGGACTCGCACATTTAACTCGCCCATGTAATATATATGACACATCAATCATACACACATTATACAGCCCCTAGTAGTCATACTAGTGTGACTCTAGGTCGGGATAGACACGAGAGCGAGAACACAATTCCAGTAACGAGAAATTGCATGTGTATGTGTGTTGAACTCGGCACATGCTGCTGCAATCTGCAAGTATTTATGCTCATATTTATGATGGCAGCTCAACAGTATGGGTATAATTTCCCATCATATGATCGGCTGCCCAATGTCTCTCTCTCCGATCTCTCTTCGCCGTGGACACACACATCGGACATCCTCTCTCTCCCTCTCACTCACATCATGGCCTGCCCATGCAGGTGTGTCTGTCTCTCTTTCTCTTCAAGTCCGTCATCAGCTAGTTTCCGTGTTTCTCTCTCCCTCACTCACTCACTCTGGGGGGAGACACACTGAAGTTGGGCGCGCTCGTTCACATCTCAACCTCGCGAGACACACTGAAGTTCGAAGTTCGAAGTTTCGCGGAAAAGTTCGAAGTTTCGCGAAAACCCATTTTCGGCTGAGAAATCATTTGTAAGATGCTAACTTATTTACTGGTACATCTATCGAGGTGTCCTTTACCCATACCGAGTAAATTTCGCCGTTTTTAAAATGTTAGGTGAATTGGGACAAAAGTGACCGAATTAGCCAAAAAGTTTAAAAACGGTGAAATTGACTCAGTATGGATACAGGACACCTCGAGAGATGTACCAGTAACTCTTTCAAATGATTTCTCATCCGAAAATAGGGTTTCGCGAAAGTTCGAACTTTTCCGCGAAACTTCGAACTTCGAACTTCAGTGTGTCTCGCGAGGTTGAGATGTGAACGAGCGTGCCCAACTTCAGTGTGTCTCCCCCCTCTACCTTTCTCATCTTTCAGCTGCTAATCCCCTCTCTTCTAGAACTGTCTTCCCAACATGATCCCAATACTAAGAACTTGTTTTGTACAAACCCTGTCTGGCGGCGCCACACCCTGGTCTGATTCTCAACACACAGTAGATCGGGTCGGAGCCGCCAAACAGGAGCAAGACAACCCTAATTCACACAAACATGAGTGCCCTTACAAAACCTTCGCAGTTTACGAGGCAATTAACCATGACACTATGACAGGCCGGACGTCGATATCTCATCTCCACAATCATTATTCAATTATTCCTTTTGTGTTTAGATAACATCATACCTAACAAACTCCTGCCAGTCCACATACCGCATGACCCTTTTTTCATCGCTATGACAGGCAATGCATTCATGCCTCTTTTTTTCCTCTCGCGACCTTTCTATGCCTTTGTGAGGTGAAGCTACTGCTTATGCTTTAGATGGACTTTGGCTAGCCTAGGATAGAAACTGTTCAGTACAGTTCCTAAGAACACCCATGATGAATTCGCCTCAAGCTTTCAATTATAATAGCTCCAGCTCCAGTCCTGAAATTTTTCTTCGTGGGAACATATATATTATGTCAATTGCAGTAAATAAATGTGGTTGGTTGAACTTGATGTAATTTATATTTTATTTGTTACTAACCTCGGAACATATTTCAGATGAGAGAGGATCACGATTGGAACTCTTCGAACAAGGTAAAATTAAATAATCTCGGGTTTTGGGTTGTAATAATCAGCAAAAAAAGGTAAAAACAATAAGAATTTGGTTTATATCGGTATGGCGACAGGAAAGAAGTTGATGGCATTATAAGTGCCTTGAAAAAGATTCGAACTTCCTTCCTTCACTTAGAATATAAGAGATAGAGATACTGATTGTCTGTTATAAGGACTCCTTTTATATCATAGATTATCAATAAAACCAAATAATAAATAAATAACACTTATAAAAGGGTATCAAATAAAACCTAATCCCATGCCACAATTTATATTTGTCACGCACACGCACACATCTTCTGATCGAATAAAGTTTTATCAAGTTAATACAATATCTAATCATTCAGCCAAATCTTTTCAAACTTTCCAAATAATCACCCGTGGTAGTCAGTATTTCCTGATTCGGTCGGTTCCTGGTGGTAGTTGGGTTATACCCTTCGTGGGGTGACCAACTCCCAGCTCTGTTGAACACAGGGAGGATTCATTATTCTCCTCTAAACAATGATGTTATTAATTTCCTCTGAACTCCCGCTTATCACCCTCCCATCCTCCCTAGTGGACACATTAGACATAGTTGAGATGGACCTCCCAATACTGGGAGTATCTATCCTCGGTGTATCGGGCCGTGACCTAGGTGTAGCAGGTCTTATTTGTTCCGATAGTGCAGCAGGTCTAATACTCTGATCCGATGGGGCAGGACTATGTCTTATCTGATCTGTCGATGCCACACGATGAATAGTAACATTGTCACCATCGATAATCGTTATCCTAGGCTCCGTAGTGGTGACAGTAGCCGTTCTAGTACTTGTGCATCTAACACATGATTGTTGTTCTGTTGACCTCAACTTTACAAAGCTATCCGATACCGTTTTACTGGATAGTATCTCTTGAATCATTGTCCGGAGGTTGTGATTCTGGGGAGAATGAGCTGTTAAATCTCTTTCGAATAGTGAAACTTCTTTACTAGAAATCTAGTCACCGGAAAGGGTTGCTTCTCTTTCGGTTTAACTGGTGGTTCCAGGTTCAACGTCATGTATAATGAGGCTCTCTAATTGGATTCAATTAATTAATGACACGAGTCACATTAATTGGTGATCTCATCACATAATTACCTGCGTTAATCGCTTGCTGATGTCACTATTCGTCATCGGACTAGTCTCATTCCTTCGGAACCACGCCTGAATCGCCTTTTCCTCGTACGAGAATCCATCACTTGCCACCACGGGGTTTTTCTGAGGTGAGGAGAACTAGTGTGAGCGGGTAGGTATGTGGCTGATGGAATTGATATTTGGTAGTTCTCAGACGGGATGTGGCAAGTTCCGAAATGAGGAGAGAGATTCAAAGGTTTAGTTGGCTTTCAGTTTATTGCATCTAAATTTGGGAACTCTTGATAACGAGCCTGCGTGACTACTGGGTTAGTTTTTTAGAAAGTATTTAATCGGTTTTATAGTCGCGACAGTCTTTACCTCCAACCCGGCACCCGAAAAAGACTTCTTTTAAGAAGTGTCTGTTTTATAAGGTTGCTTCTGAGAAGAGCTATAAAATTTTCATGGTAATGAAAAGAATTGGAACCGCTGTCATTGCCTGAACTCACCATATATTCCCGTGTGATAGGACAGATAAACTGTGTGGGTGGGGAGCTGAGAGAGACTGCCACTATCTTATAATTATCACTCAGCTCCGACACTGAACCTCCTCCCCCTCCACTTGTCCCCGCTGCCTCTGAGTTTTCTAGGAATGGAGTTGAGATTAAAGTGTGCTCCAGTCCACAATAATGCATTATGTTAATGTTTTCCAGTCATATGACTACATAATAAGATAATATTATTGTGTACGTGTCTTCTACCAAGTATTATAACGTCCCTGTTGTGCAAGACAACATCTGTAGCTCATACAAAAAGAACAATTATTTGCAAAACTAGCTAAAACATACCAAATATGGTTTTTGCAAAACTCACCAAATATGGTATCAGAAGCGGTGATACTTGACCCAGCAGGGCTATCAGTTCTCCGTCCCTTGAGTTGTGCAATACGGTGTTTTGTGTAGAAGAAGTAACAGACGCATGATGTCACTGATAGGAGTAGGAGACACACAAACACGGGGAACATTCTGTTGATGAAGATCTGCTGCTCTGTCATCTCCACTGGTTTTATCAGAAAACGAGCCGTGTTTGAACCTGAAAATTATCATTAGGTTGTTGAGGAGCCCTTGAATAGCCAGGACCGGTGCTATAATTTGGTCACATTTGGTCAATTTTGAAGAGCTAAAGAACTCTTCTCAAAATTACCCCATCTTTAGCATTTCTTTCTTTGCGAATGGTCGAGTATTTAGTACACGATGGAGATTTAATGACCAGATCCATGACGGGTGAAATCGTGAACTCAAAACTTCCTAGATCTACAAATGTAGAGCTGGTCTACTTACCTAACAAGTTGGTAGCTGTACATGTGAGTATGACGTCAGAAGTAACATCAGTCACTATCACAGTCTGAGGGTCCACCAGGACGATCTTCCCCGAGCTCCCCGCCTTCAGGGTCTTATTCTTGTAACTCCATTGGTAGTGAGGTTCAGGGAGTCCACTTGCTTTACATGTGATCTTGGCGGATGCTCGCTTTGGGACCTCCCTCAGGGCCATCGTGTCGTTTATTACCGGCCAGCTACTGTCCGTTATAATCTGGACAGATACTACGGCGGTCTTGTTTTGGTAGATTCCCGTGTATCTCACTTCGTATAAGGAGGCTATGGATGCATCTACGTATCTGAAAAAGAATAAGAAATAACGAAAAGTAAAATGATGATTTATAATGACACCTGAATTTTTGCAGCTCTTTCTCAACCAACTTTTTCGCAGCTCCAATCCCCTTCCCCATTATTATATGTCTCCCATTGTCTGTGTTAATACCCCCTCGACTGCAGTCATTTAGTGAAGCTTTTGCGAGTCACAGCATCTCCCGACAATACACCGTAAAGCACAAAATACAGCCACAAAAGGTTACAATGGGGGTCCGCCACCCGCCATGTCGAAATAAAAGGGGAAAAATCGTATTCGTATGCGAGGCAACCTTTGTTGGAAAAATGGAAAATGTTTGTGCCCCCTCCCTCCGCCACAAAATTCGTTTATTTATAGCGAACCTAGTTACCTAAATAAAAGGGAGCAGTCCTGTTGTTTAGTCCGGTATATCAACTTGTTATGTTTGAACCATCTGACTTCTGCCCCGGGCCCTTGTCGACAGGGTATGGCTTGTCGGGCACTCATGGTCTTGTAGAGGGTTATCTCCGCGGGGACCACTAGCTCGTCTTTTACTGGGGAAAACAATATTTGAGTTTCATTTACTGGGAATACCGTGTTAGATATGATCTTACTGGAATATAGGGGCCATGTTAGAGTTCATTTTTGCCGGGTTAAGTTAAGGATTGTCTTAGAGATATACTTTGGCGCTTTGCCACATGACATGTGATTTAAATTGGAAGTTCTGGAATTGAGAAGTTTCAAGTTCAGAAAGAGCATTCTATTATAGGAACATGTCTGGAATAGGATGAAATTGCATAACTTTCGAATTGCCAATTATAGATTCTCTAGAACCATTTAATATAGATTGGACATGATATCTATGATAGCACCCACCTTCTACCACCCACGTTGCCCAAATCTCCTTTCGATATAGTATAGGATGTTACCATTTTACTGATTCAAGGTGCATTACGACGCGTTTATGGAATTATAGTTCAGTAGATTTTGGAGAGCCAGATAAAGTCAGGGAAAATGTAGCTACATGACCACTACATGTAGTGGTCACGTGGTTCTGGATAATTTTACAAGACCAACCTTGAGGGCCCTATAGCACACGTGTAATTACATGTAACAGGGCTGTACTACGGAAGGATACCGTTACACAGGAAGTTGTTCTTGTCACTAGGGAAGGGAGGGGGAGAGAGAGAGAGAGAGAGTGAGAGAAATATATATAGAGAGAGAGGACTCTGCGACTTCTGCACACTTGTGTAAGGTGTAAATTAAAACATGTTCAATTGAAATCGCGTCATCAAATCTT
>AVPN01003320.1:0-10005 GCA_000695325.1 Pleurobrachia bachei | reverse complement strand
CAGGGAAATTCAGCATTATGTTAGAACATAATGCAATTAATCTTGTTCTTCGGTGAGCCGTGAGAGATAGTTTCATAATATAAGGGGGGTTAGAAAAATACTTCAGAATATTTAAGAGGTGGGGGAAATTCGAGCCAAAAACTAAAAATACGAAATATAAAATATCAAGGTTCCAACATGATCCACTTATCAAGAGTTCTACTAGCTGCACTCCTAACAACTCTCTTCCGATCTGCCAGTACCTCCCTGACACCCCTCACAACACGTGGTCTGTGTAGATGAACATGTGTAAAATGTACCTCACTACACACCCTCTCCAGAGTCTTCAGCCCTTCAACCCTGACCTCAACAGTGGGGGAGTCTTTAGAGACTGTGAGAAGTTGAGGGATCAGGGTGTCTAGGTGCATGGTAGCTGCGCTGGGGACACTTTTCAGCAGAAACTGGACCACACGGAGACCCTGGCAGTCGGTGGTGGTGGGTGATAGGGAAGAGAATATGATGGGGGAGAGAGAGGCACCCTCTGTTGAGAGGAGGGATTCAGGGAGAGAGCTAAGGAGGGATCCTATCCCACGAACCACTGAACACCGGATCGCATCTGATATGAGAGAGTATGGGTTATGATTGAGTTCTTACTTTGTCGCCATGGTAACACTATGAAAACCATGGTAACACTATGATAACGACCTACCTGTTAGATCCGAGGACTCGATTAGTGGGGTTACCAGGGGAACCAGGGAACGCAGGAATTTCTGTTTATGAAGCAACACTCGGGTACCCTAGTGTGGAGGAAATTAGGTGTTGTTTGCGTTTTCAATATTTTTGTCAAGGGAAGTAAGATTACTGGAAGTAAAGGTGACTAGTAGGTACAACTACTACGTAACTGGTTTTATTTCTGTACCTTGAATATAGGTTGGAGAATAACGTGACATTTTGCAGCTGTAAGAGCATGAGTTTTAGGGGCGGAGAGGGTTGAGAGGAGGAGAGGGATGACGCGATCACTACCCAGACCCAGCTGGGTGGTAGCTTGAACTAATCGAATCAGTAGCGTCACCTAGATAAGTGAGGGAGGTTAACAAACAAGAAGAAGAAACTAAAAAAAAATCACAAACAAACAAATTGTACTGACCTGATTGTAATGGTTCATTGTTGGTTCATTTTCTAGGGCACCTAACACTACTTCCAGAGACTTCTCTCTCGTTCCCTCTGGTCCCCTGTTCACTATGATACCTGTGAAATAAAGCTAGTGATGATTGCCACACCGAACAAGCTGAACACATCTGGATAGAACTTTATTTCAACATCCTAAGAGGGATACTGCTCTGCTAGAATCATTCTGATTCAAATTGATCCCCTAGTTGCCTTGTTCGGCCCCCGATGGTTTGGTAGATCATCAGATGATTCTAAAGTTGTACTATACCGATCAGTTTGCAGGTGTGATCCACGGTCAAGGTGTCCGTTGTTTCATTCAACTGACTAATAGCGCCTGGTAGTAGAGTTGAAATATCAAATGAGTGCTCTCTGTGGAGGGTGAACTCAACAATCGACGCCATTATCATCATCATCTTTTTCTGAAGGGGGAGAGAGAGGGAGAGAGGGGCATGTCGTCATGAGAGAGAGGAGCTTTATTTGTCTCATGTCTATTTATTAAAATACCCCCACCACGTACCACCAAGAAAACTACCCCACATACCCAGTTACCTAGCTATCCAATATTATACCTGTTACAAAACATATATCCCTAACCAACTGGCAACTAGCTAATAAAAAGTAACCCCCTAGCAACCCCCTAGCAACCGCTCCTAGTTACCTGGTTATCATTAGCCTCTGTATTAAAAACATTCATTGCAGCGCTCTCAGATAACATCTCCACCACCACACCCAGTTATTAGCCCCCTAGTAACCCCCTAGCAACCCCCCTAGCAACCCCATAGCAACTGCCCCTAGTTACCTGGTTACCGCCCTAGTTACCCTAGTTACCTGGTTATCATTAGCCTCTGTATTAAAAACATTCATGGCAGCGCTTTCAGATAACATCTCCACCACTACACCCAGCTCAAAGGGGCTATTATCCAGGTTGTTTTTGAAGAGGGCGCTCACAAAATCCTGCAGACAGGTGTGGTGGTGTTAGACCAGGTCTCACACTGCAACTCTCTGATGTGTACTACTGGAATTTGACACAGGGTCTTGTCCTGGACCGATGTCATCAGAACTCTCTGAACAGTGAACACTGACCTCTCTGAACTCTCGGGAACTCTGAACACTGTGATGTCCATACACTTACGTTGAAGGCGTTCAGGGCAGGTTCAATATCCCCTCCTTGGAATTTGCCAGTTGTTGTGACCAACTTGAAATAGTTGAGCAGCTGATAGAAGATGAACTCCCGACAAAACTTGATCGCTTCCCGTGACTCCTGGAAGTGTGACGTTAGTTGTCATGGCAAAAAATTGTGACGTCACTATTAGTTGTCATGGCAACAACACGTGTGTCGTCACGATCTTATGGCAACAACAATTCACTGCTGGTCAGTGAAATATTAACCTGGTACTGTAGAGCGTTGGTGATCAGTGGAATAGCTGAGTGGTCTCCTTTGATAGTGAATTGTTTGAGGACCCGGGGAGCATGTTCTATTAGGAGTGGTCCAACCAGGAGACGAGATAGCATCTGACAGGTAGCCAGCTGGGATTCACCCGACTCGTACTGAGGGGGAGGAGGGTTATACAAGTGTCGGGGAGGTAACTATAAATTTAAGATTCAGTCGTACTGAGGGTGAGGAGGGTTACCGGTTAGAGTTAGTACTGAGGGGGGATAGATGGATTAAATGGGGGGGGCACTGAGATTCAGTCGTACTGGAGAGGGTTAGAACTGAAGAGCGTTTATAGAGAGTTGAGGTCATGGTTTTCGGAGGAGAATAGTAACATAATTGGAGTAGTTTGTTGTCGTCTGGCGGGAGTGGGACGGTAATAATTGGGTAATCATGGCGGGTGATTGAGTAGTTGAGATTCGTAAAGTTTTACTTTTATAGAGCCGTTAAGAATTGAAAAGAGACGCTAGAGTTTTAATGTATTTTCACGCTACACAGTATCGGCCTGGTGCGGAGAGGACAGTCTTTTGTGGGACAAAACGAAAAAATGTCCTTGACTAAATATCACAACATATTTTCTCTCCCGTGATCAAGGATATCCTGCTGTAAGCAATACCACGTGAGGAGAGAAGAGAGTCATAAGACCACGTGCGGCATGGTGCTAACTCCTGTTATTATAGCCTGCCATTTCCTACCATTACCCTGTCACACACTCTATAGTCTATTATCTCACTACAGCTCCACTTAATATATATCCACTGATCTACTATGAGTCTTGTCAATCTAACCGAGTTCAAATGGTACCGAGCCTTCCACCGGTTATCAGAGTTGTTCCGTTGCCATGGTTTCGAGGTGAGGTTGGTAGGGGGTGCTGTTAGGGACTTGTTATTGGATCTGGCACCCAGGGATCTTGATGTGTGTACCACTGCACAGCCAGAGGAGTTGTTGGAGTTACTAAGTGATCAGAAAATACGACACCTTCACACAGGTAATAAGGGGCTTTGTTTTCACTTCAGGATGTTGATTTTCAGATAAATTGGGATCGTTTTGCTTACTCCCAAAGACTATCGTAAAAGTCTCTAAATTCTCTCTCATCTTGTGTCAATTTCTTATGTTCAGGAGCAAAGCACGGCACATTCACAGTGTTCATGATGAGGACGTGTTTTGAAGTGACGTCACTCCGGTGTGACAAAATCATTGGAGGAACCCGCATTATCTCGTGAGTAGAAAGTTCCCGGCGGAATACAAGAGGGCAGGGAGTGCAGTTTGCTCTCCTTTGACAACGTTTACTCGTTTCAAATGTACCCCGGCCTGCTCACAATACGATTCCAATCAGGACAATTTCCCTCTTTTTCATTGCCAAGTTATGAATACAGTTATGACTTGGTAATGAAATTACCCCACCACGCGAGCGCCCCGGTGGGCACGAGCACGTATATATGCAATATTAGGGGTGACTTCGTAACCAAAGTTATGACTACATTTCACGCGTAAAAGGAGGGTTAGAACGTAACAACAACTTTTTCCCTAGCTTTGGTAGATCGTTTGAAGAGGATGCAATGGTCCGGGACCTGACTATCAACTCAATGAGTGTGGATGTCGAGGGGAAGGTGTATGATTACTATGGGGGCAGAGAGGATCTTACTAACCGAACACTCAGGTATTGATGGGGTACAGATCCAGAGTATTATGTAGTTTTCTGGAACGAACTAATATCAATACGAGTTTAAAAATTCTGATTTCTGATTCATGATTTATCAGGTTCGTTGAGAGTGCAGAAAACAGGATAACTGAAGACCCTCTTAGAATCCTTCGATTCTTCCGTCTTGCTAGCTCCTGTGATTATGGGAATCTAAATGCTGTCACCGACCTTGGTTATTTGGAACTATTTGAATCACACGCTGCATCACTTATCACTCAGGTATGTTGTTACCCTAGCAACCAGCCATAGCAACCAGTCATAGCAACCAGTCATGGCAACCAGTCATGGCAACCTGGCTGGTTTAATTCAACCTATGTTCCAGGTATCACCGGAGCGGGTATGGAAAGAGATGGTCAAGATATTAGCGTCCAATAGCCGAGTTGCAGCTCTTGATCTCATGGATAAGTGTGGTATTCTAACAGTTCTTGGATTCCCCAGACAAAACGGTACATTATTTAGCCTCGGGTGTCGGAACATAAGTTAGCTTTGGGTATTGGAATATGTGTAAACTGCTCAAAACTCCCCCCATCTCTCTCCATCTCCACCTTCATCTCCCTCACTCTGTCCAGGTGCAGGGTATGGTGAGCTACTAGAGGATGGACTGCTACACTCAGATAGAGAGACCAAGGCAGCTATAGTACTGGGAATCATCTTCCAGAACCTACCTACTCAACTGGAGGCGATATGTGACCGGATGAGAGTTAGCAACAGAGTCAGGTAATGGGGGGAGGGGGAGTATTACAGGATCAGGTATCTGGTTAAACATGAGAAACAATGCTATGGAAACTAGGCTAGGGTGGTCGAGCTATTGGTTTTATCACCAGTTCAGCCCCAGTTCCAGTGCTAAACATTGGTTATTAACCAATAACCACCCTTGGGTTTATACCCCAGTTTCAATGCTAACCACCCTTTCTCTCCCAGGTACGTCTCCCACAGGACTGTATCTCTCACCATGGCGACCTCCCTAATCCCAATCAAGAGACAACTGTACAGCGCCCTACCCTCCAAATTCCATGATGAACGGCTCATAGCTGCTGACACTCTAACTCTCAACAAAAAGGGGGTGATTGATAGTTGTGGAGAGGATCTGGCTTCTTTCCAACGACCCATATTTCCCCTGACAAATGATCACTTTGCGGCGGTAGCGTTTAAGGGAAAGTACAAGGAGTTGAGTGAGCGGATCAGGGAAGAGTGGATTGAGGGAGGGTTTACGATGACGCTGGAGGAGATGACGGAGAAAATTCTACAGAAATAGGATTGTGAGGGGAACAATAAGAGACAATCGAGACTGTGAGGGGAACAATAAGAGACAATCGATCACGATACCCTCTGGGAATGGGATGTTAGTTTTTGGGATTTTGAACTGAACGGTTTGCAAAGATTTTGTTTTTGAAAACATACCTTTTCTAGTAGCTGTTGTAGCAGTAGTTTATTCACTAATTCTGGGTGGGTCCTGCTCAGTACAGTTAGGAGATCAAGGCCACTGGGGTTTGGTTTTGTTCCCAGTTGAGCGTGTACAGCAGTAACTACTTCTGTCAGGTCTAACTCTGGTTCTTCCTTATCTAACAGGGGGAGTTTGATGTATGGAGGGGGGGTGTTATTTGTCAGTAGAGGAACTTCCAGTTCCATTCTTACACTAACAAAAATAAGGGCCAAGTATCTGTGTGTCAAGCTAATATACCTGAATCGATGGAGAACTCCAGTAGCTCATGTAGACCTCTCATCGTGGATTTCATTGTTATCAGTGGGCAGCATCCGGAGAAGGGCCTTCTGGACACTGCCAAAGGGTATGTGAGGTAGGGCAGCAGTAGCTCTGGCAGGTTCACAACGCATCTGTCCTAATAAGGTCACCAGCACCTCCAAATAAGGAAGTGGGTTCTCCTGTGCTTCCATCAGATTATCAACCAACCATCCCAGCACTTTCTCTGCCACTAGACCACTTGCAATTCCTGGGGAAATGGGAGAATGTGAAAGTGGCAAATAAACAGGATTTGAGAGAATGTGATAACATTGGTTCGATCAAGACGACAAATATCAGACCGGTACAGCTGGTGGTGCGAGGACGGCTACATGTGGGTAGGTTGGTTGGTTAGTGGGAGGACGGCTACATGTGGGTAGGTCGGTTGCGCGCGACTACTGCTGAGAATTGTGCTTTTCACAGAAGAGAGACGGGGCGCGCGCAGTGGACAGCCAGGAAAGAGTGTGGCATGAAGCGGGCCACTGGGTCTGCAGAAATCTGACATTGAAGTAGACGGGGGTGAACCAAGCTACAGTTTTACACTCATCGTACTACATTTAATTGGAAATACTTAAGCAGAATCTAAAGGATTTTAATTCGAAGCCTACCTCCTATTATTGTGTAGAAATCCCAAATCTAAATTACCTGAACTGCGTACAACCGCCACAAAGACAGCACCAATATATCTGTCCTCGCTATAACTCAGTTTAGTTTTGCAGTATTCGAACACATTATCAAAAAACAGGGCCGGATCCAAATCCTTGTTTTTTACATTAGGGAGGGTAAGTACCCAGAATATAGCTGATATCACGTCCTGACACCTGCAGAGAGATATGTATCATTACCATTAGCACCTTTAGTCTTTACTAACAACTACACAACACTACAGGACACAACTACAGTACTAATCTACACAGCATACGAGTTTCCACAACAACCTAGATCTAAGATTCTCGTTGAGTCCTCCGAATATCTCTGTTTTTAGGGTGTTCCAGACCAGAGTTAGGTGCTCAGGGGAACACAGTACACCATAGGACATGAGACACGCTTTTAGTGTTACACAGCTGTCCAATCTTGTCTGGGGGAAACACGGTTATATACTGCCCCGTGGAAACCAGTTGGAGAATAATTGAAGTTTCCAAACGACCTAAACTCCCCCTCCCCTGTCCCCGAAGGTATGTCGGCAAATGTGAACAAGCTTCCAGATTATGATTTATGACAGCTACTAACCTGCAGTAAAGAAGTTCCAAACTTATCCACCAGAAAGGGAATAGCAAGAGAGGAAAGAGAAGCACTAGCTTTGAAACAGTTGTTTAGTTTCACTTTCAGCTCCTCTCCAGTGACCACCCTACCCTCCTCTTGGTCCGATGGTGGGGTATAGTCGATGGGGTAGTAGCAAGATATTGCCTCAAATACAATCTCCTTCATTGGACCTAGGGAAGGAGAGGGGGAGATGGGTGGTGGAGTAGGAGGGGGCGAGGGTGGGGTGTAGGGTGGTGGAAGGGGGTTGGTGGAGGAGGGAGGGGTGGGGTGTAGTCGATGGGGTAGTAACAAGATATTGCCTCGAATACAATCTCTTTCATCGGACCTGGGGGAGATAGGTGGGGGTCTGTGGGAGAGAGAGAGAGAAGGGTTCTGTGGGGGAGGGGTCAAAGATGGGTTGTGTCGCGAGTGGGGGTTAATTCTCACCGATACTGAAGTGCTGCAGTACGGTTACTGTGATACTAAAAACGAGAGCGAGGTTTTCAGGATCCTGCTCCCCATCAATAAGATTCAGATACCCACCAAGAAAACTACCCTCCTCTAGAACCGCTGAAATTGTTTGTTTGTGTGTGTTTGTTAGCTAGTACAGCTGAAATATTGTGGAATTATTTTACACAGTCCTCGAACAAGCATTGAGTTGACAATACAATTTAGATGAGCCATTTAACCATTCATCAGACCCAAATAATAAATACATTCACAACATTCACACAAATGAGACAATTACAACTTACTAATAAGGTGTTTCTGTAGAAGAGTCTGGACAAGCTGGTAGACACTATACCGAGTTGCCCTACTAAAACTCTGCGTATCTACCTCCGCAAACAGCTCAGATAACAACATAGCAACGGTTGGCATGGGGATATCCTCTTTACAACCAGCCAGATGGGTCAGAGCCTCCAGGACAACAGGGAGAACGTTATACTTCTCCGAGAGACGGGAGGAAAAGAACTTGATCAAACATGAAACTGAAATAAAGAGGGTTTAGCTATAAAATGGGTTGTTTGAATATCTCTATCGTGAAACTTATCTTGTTTTTTGTTCAAACCCTTTTGAGACAGTGGACACGATAAGACAGAGTCGGGCAAGGCAAGAACTCACCCTCATTCTCGTTCAGTTCCCGGGCAGCAGCAGCTTTACTTAGCAGCATAAAGGCATTTCCTCTCGTGTCATCTTCCCTTGCAGTGGCGTGTTCCCTGTAGGGTGATATTTAACAGTTAGTCATTAACATGTCATTAACAGACCATCAGGCTAGGTTCAGACTAATTCTGGGTTGAATAACTATTTTTAATTTGAGAGGACATATTCTCACTGTAGTGTTTCCACAAGTTGCAGAGTTTTGACAGGTTGTTTTACTATGAATGCGAAGGCATCCTCATTCGGCTCCTGGACATATTGCAAACACGCTACCTCCAACCGTATCTGGGACTCCTCTTCAGGCGTCATTCTAGGTTCATTTCTAGAGAGGGGTCATTACTCATTAAAATGAGAAGGAGGAATTATTAAGACATTTGTGCAATTGGAAATTATAACTGTTACAGTGTTTCATAAAGTACTCAAATATAACTTAGTTACAAAATATCTCTCAGTGTTTATCCTCAACCCTTCCCAGGTTCCAATCCTCCGGGTCAACAGTTTCAGCGAGGTTTGCAAGGCCGCCCTTTCTACTGAGAATCTCCTTATTGGCCTGTTCCCTTAGATCAACCCTCTCATCTCTCTCGGCGTGGATACCACTGCGTTTATCCTCCCATTGTCTGATACTGATATGTGGGGAGAAGGAGTTTGGGCAATGCTGATATTATTATAGGGAGATAGGCCCGTTGAAAATATTTGTATCTCGCCCAGGAAAATTAAACATCCCTTTCAACTTACTGATCAATGACTTGTTCGTCCGTGGGGAACTTTATCTTTTCATAAAGTGTCGGATTCTCATGCCTCATCTTCAGAACACTGTGATGCATCATCTTCCGAACTTTCTCAATTTGATTAAACAATAACCAGTTCGGTTCTTTTAACTTCTCATCAATTGGCATCTTGTACCAGTCAGCTAACTCCCAGAGCCAGTCAGGATAGTCCTCATCGGGTCCAAGTACGGGGTCTTCCAGGCCTTCCAGGGGCTGTGTTCCCCGACACCTGGGAGGGACGAGAGATATCAGATGATGGGGTTCAGGGACCTGTGGAGAACTGTGTTATCTAGTTGTTTGGTAAAGCCCCCCTCCCCATCCCCGGGGGTTCCACCACCCATCACCCTATATTAGTTACTTGGTAAAATCTGGATTGCAAACTCGAGGGAGCTTCCTAGCTACTGCGGGTAACATTGGTTTACTTCCCGGGGCATGTCGGCAACCTGGAGGAAATATAGAATCAAGAACCGACCGAAACAAGTAAACAACCAATCAGAACTCGTTACTTAGGTCACGTGACTGGTTATCAGCCAATCAGGGACCAGAATTTCCTGAATCGGTCGGTTCTTGGATAGAATGTGTGACAACATTATGTTTGGAACTACAGCCAGTTGATACATGTGAACCAGAAGACAGTTGTTACTGAGTAAAACATAGCTTACCCGATGTTGAGAGAGATCGAGTTAAAATGTTACGAATCATCCTGATACATTCGACCAGTAACTTGTGCAATGTAATTAGTAACAATATTTGCAATTCGGTGGGCTGACTCTAGTGCTAACGGACTCTTTATCTAAATTCAAGGCGGACTCTATAT
>AVPN01003317.1:0-10010 GCA_000695325.1 Pleurobrachia bachei | reverse complement strand
AATACCACTTGATTGAAAAAGGTGAACCGAATTAGGGCCACCTACCCTAGCTAAGTAGCTACCACTCCCTTCCCCCACCCGCTAGAAGTAAGTCATCAATGCACAGGACTATTCTTTAAAAAAAGAACAAAAGCCCAGTCATATCACTTCTTTATTTTGATGGGTGCTAATGGGGTTTTAGTGAGCACTACAACTGCAACACTACATCATTCACGAACAGGTGTCGCAATGCAGTAGGTTTCAGAAGCTTCAAGAGATCTTTCAGCTGGTAGAGAGATAGCAGCTGTACTTGACCAAAGCGTATCGGATACATGGCCCGGTGCGGAGAAGGCAGTATGATCGACAACGGATACTGTATAGGCTGCTGGTGATCAAAGTGTATCGGTTGTTGGTGCATGTGGTAAATGGTAACAATAATATATGACTGCATAGTTGTGCAAAGTGCTCTAAATGAATAAGTGAACCAGATGTGCAGAAGGACAGTGATCAAGAACTAGACACACGAGATCTGATAAACAAAGCGCCCCCCTGCAGTAGATAATAACTAGTGTAGTGGAAGTGCGGCCAAGTGACGCAGTGTAATTATATAGAGATCCCCTCTTCTGCAGTAGCCTCCTATCAGTCAAGATCTCCCTTAACCAGCACCCCTCCCTCTAGAGCTATGACATGGTCCCCACCCTCTCTCTCTCTCTCTAACTAGTCCCTCTCTAAGCAAATGACACCCTTTCTGTAGATCTCGATCCCAGTAGGTATAATAATAAAATTATCACCACAGATTGTCAGAAGACTCCCGGTACACTGGGGCCCCTGACTGGCTGATAACCAATCACGTGACCCAAATAACGAGTTTTGATTGGTTATCACCACAGATTGTCAGAAGACTCCCTACACTGCAGGGCCCACCCCTGCACCAAGGCCAGCGAGTGTAGAATTATCAGGGGTGATAAGTATTACAGCAGCGAATGATCTTGGGATTATTACCCCATGCATTATGTGATCCCCCTCTACCACATATACCATCACATTTGTTGAAGTGTCCCTCCCCAGGTATAACAACTACTAAATAAAGTTCAAGGAGGGTCAGTTCACACAGTGTCTCACCACGTTGCCAGAGGCAGAGTGTGTGACATTATAACATCCATGTAGTATGACAACTGCACTGCTCTAAGAAGGTTGGTTCTGCAATAACCTCGAGTTCAATGAGAGATAGCATGGTGCCATTCATAGTTGAGTGACATATTATGAACTACTGTGAAGTGGACACTACTGTACCAGAGGGTACCTCCCGTATATTTAGGTGCCGGCAGGCACCTCCGACCCAACAAGTGAGGCACAAGGACAACTTAACTAACGTACTAACATATTCAAGTGCTCTTATTAATGAACAAAACAGAACGAATGTAATATTTAACGAAATACAATTAGACACACACAACTGTCAACTAAAGTGTGTAGTTAACTACTCAAAGACTTACTCATATAAGACACATCCCTCGAACAGTCCAGAACAAATCCTCTCCATACAATTGTCCACACTGCTCCGTAACTGAGTCCATCCGATTAGATCAGGGAGGGACTGTCGCTTCTTGTTGTTGTATATCCTGCCGTCTTTATCCACGGTGGCCCACTCGGATGGTGGATGGTTGTTGTGCCGCCAAAGGGGAGGGTGACAGCAGCAAGTAGTACTGCTATCCTCAACCATCATGTGAACACAGCAGTTCCCCGGATGCATTGTCATGTATAGGATCAATAATCGGATCTGTAGTGCAAATATGGGGGCTTCAAAGCAGGCGTCAAAAAGTAGGAGAGTTTGGTGTACTAGGGATGACAGCGTCACCAAAGAGAGAGCCAAAGAGAGTTTGAGAAAGAGAGAGTGGGAGAGAGAGGGCCGTGCTGTGAGGAAAGATGTCATGGTGTTTGGTGGACAAGGCCGTTAAGTATCATGAGGAACATTATAAAGTGTTTGGCTGAGCTGCAATTTGGGAACATTGAACAAAGCCATCCACGAACAGAATTTCGAAGAAGACGCCGTCGAGAATGTAGCTTAGTTTGACAAAGAGTCAACACACTAACTATGTGTTGATACAGCAAATGGTTTAGTTAGTCACTATTCTAATCCAGCAATCCATAAAATAGGTTGCACTCTCTCCAACTCTCTCTCTCCCTCTCCCTCCCATTCTCTATTGCGCCCTTTCTCTCCCTCTCCCTCTACTATATCTCGCTCTATCTCTAATCCCTCTATCTCTCACTCCATTAACTACATTAATTGCGTATGCAAATTAGTCTCCTTCTCTTCCGATTAACTAAAATCTAGTATCCAGTTCTTTCTCTCTCATTCCTTCTCTCTCTCTACATAATAACAGCGCATAATATAGAGCATACAATAAGCAGAAGAGGTCTCTAGGACGGAACTAAACAACATTATAGGATCCGTATTGCGGTTATAGACTACCCCTCTGAGAGGGAGAGAAGCCCCTCTCTCTCTCTCCCTCTCAGAGTAGTTGTCCTTTCCGTAAATCTTGCTGCACCATTGGCGGGCCACACACACTAATTGGAAAGCCCTCTCTGGAGGAGGACTAGCAGTGTACCACGTGGGAAAATCGGTATCCAGAAATCAGGAATATTATACTCCGGATCTACAAGAACCATTAGGACAAAACGGACCAAAAGATTTAGACAAAGAAACAATTATATATGGTGTTTGCGGTATACATATAATGGGGAGGATCTATTAAAGACGCTAAAAAGCACTCTAGCCGTGTCTCTAAGCTAAGGAGTAAATAACAGAACAAAAGCCCGCATAATACCTCTCTAAAACGTTGGTGGTTATTCTCCGGGTTCCGGCAGATTTATTGTATTCGTTTAACAGCCGAGCGATGGCTCGACCCACTGGTATCGCACTCCAATCCATATTGCAAGTCAACACAAACACTGTAGCCCCATGATGCGGGAGACCATCATCATTTGGTGCAGGTGATTACTGAATCCCCTCAAAACCAAAACACAATATTGTGTGGAGCGTTTGAGGTGATATATGCTCTGCTTAGTCCAAATCGCAGCACCACAACAACAACAATTCAACCTTACCTTTCGACTACTTCCACGACTTCCTTGTGCTCATCATTCTGGGACGGCAGGTAGAGGGAGGCACAGTAGCAGTCCGCCCTGTTGTAACAATACCGGGTAACGATATCATCAAATGTTGTCACAAGAGAGGAAGGTGGAGAAGCTGCTGCCATATTGCAGGATTGTGAGGTGTCTTCGATACCAACAGCTATTACAGAAGTACTAAACCAAGATATATATATTTGTATTTGCTGAATTCTAATATGATGGAAGTAGCCAATACAGGTCGACAGTAGTGAACATTTCCATGGTAACCGAGTTTGTGTGGTCGCCTAGAGAAATCCCTCCACCTTAGCTAAATCTAGCCCATTACTCGGACTCCAAATATACACAGCTACTACAGACGCGGTGATTCCCGGAAATCGAAGTACTCGGCCTTGCGGTCAACGATTTCATGTTTACATCAGCTGTCACGTACAGCTACAATTCAAACAACGTGACTAAAACCACATAAACTGCACGTGACAATACTTATACTGTAAGACATGTGCACAACAACTGTTTCACAACTAGGTTGAAATTGGAAAAGTTATACCTTTTAAGATCATCATTTTCAGAACTCCGTAAGATGGGACTGCAGCGATAGAGAACTGGTGCTGTTGCTCGTCTTATCAACTTCGATATCGATTCAGTCATTTCACACTTTAACAAAGTATTTAAAAGTTGTTACTTGTTAGAGAGTACAAGTGGTAACACAGCTCGAGATGATGTTTACTTTTGTAAAAGTTGTAGGTGCTCTCAACTATAGCGAGTACAATGGAATTGGATTAAAAGACTATATTCTGCGTGAACTTATAAAACCTAAAACACAGACCTCCAAGGCCTCAAATTAATCTCCCTTTCTCTCTGAATAAGCTGTCACATGATGAGGTTTTACGTTATTAAATTCTTTTCAAAACACTTAGACTTTAGACCTTGAGCAATAATGGCTTGAGATGAAGATTAAAATATTAGCAATATAGTATTAGACTATCAGAATGAATTCATGAATATTATATCGTCTAGCGAACATACCTCATTTACACCTAGTTTACAGGTACCCTAGTGCTGAATGTGGAGAGAATCTAATAGAGGTAATCACAGTAGCACCCTGAATATATGTCGCCCACTAAGGTGGTGTCGCAGCTTCAGTGATATAACATACTATTGTTCAATTCAGACACAACGATTGTACCAAAATTATCCATATATGGGAAATATGTTTTACGACAATCAACCACAGTTTATCGAATATTCAGCAATAGTTCACAATATCAAACTTTCTTGCAATCGCAGGGGATCAAATTGCCTTGTTTGAACAAAACAAGGATCAAGGGGGATCAAGTGATTGCAAAACAATAATAATATTTCGGGGAGCAAGATAGCAGCTTCTGAACAAACTAATTTAAACTATTCAGTGTCTAGAGCACACCTATATTTCTGATCGTTCGATGAAATGAGAGAAATCTAGCGTGGGGAAGGAGATCAGAAGCATTAGAATTTGTCGGAACACTCACTCGGAATTAGAGAAGAACAGCTGGCTGAAAATGGGCTGAGATTAAAGTAAGTTTCTCACCATTAAGACGTACTTCTGTAATGGAGTAAGAGTCAACATATTGACGTCAATTTAAAAAATTCATCTATTTCCTCCATTTTGGGGTTTTCGTTTTTCACAAGAAATTATGGAATTTTCTAGGAGCCGTCTTGCTACCACTCCCTGACTGGGAAAGGGTTCCCATGCATAGTACAACAGAGAGAGCTGCAACAGTCACGCTTAGCTATCTAGTGTAAATAGTGTTCACGGAATAGTGATGAAGGGCAACATACTTTAAAATATTTGACAGGTAATCCCAATCTGTCCCTGAAAGGATTAAGCCTGTCGGAATAAATTTGACGATAGAGGAGGTGAGAAAGAGAAAAAGAGAGACTGCTGACAGCTGAGTCAACCTAAGAGAACTACCAAATATGTCAAGAGCGGAATGTAGGGGGCCAAAGATGGATAAACTTTCAGTTTTCAAGACTGACCAAGTAGTGACATAATCGTGAGGTGGTAGTAGATTGTGGGTCGGTCTGTACTTACTTCACTCCCGAGTACTAAAATTAGACATTTTATCAGTTCACTGTCGTGGCGTGTAACACGATACTTTTCTTGTACGATATGAAGAAGCTTGTGTATAGCCTGACTAACCCTGTAGCAGCCAGTACCCCCTCTCTCAACATCCAATCTGGGGAGACACCATCCTGCCCTTACGGGACATTTGATAACACTGGACCAATCAGTGGGTTTGCCAGTCTACCCCGGCAACCCGTGTCCCTTCCTCCGGCTCCTACCGAAGAAACCAAACCGATGGGATTTGTTCGGAGTAACACGCTCCCGTCTAAGGGTAGTGCTGATAGTGGGAAAAGAACAGCGATATGTTTGTTTGAAGCTATGAAGATTGGAGACCCTATTGAGTTGATGGCTGATACTCCTTTTTATGAATCACTCAACTCTGATGAGGGGAGTCTGGATGAGATTGGGCCTTCCGTGGGTGAAACAATCGATGAGATCGAGGAACTCTCCTCCGGGGCATTGGATGAAATTAGAAAGTTGACAGAACAGAGAGAGGCCCTGGACTCGGCACCCCTCCTTGAAACTTGCCTCCCAACCAGCATGTCAAACTACCTCGCCACCAACTGTCAGCTGACTCTCGAGATTCTGAACCTGAGGACTCGGTATCTCTCGATAAAGTTTGCTTTTCTCAGTGGCATGTTGGAGAAGTTGGTACAGTTGGAGAAGGATTCCATCACACCCTCCTACCTCCGACTGAGGACTTTCAACGATTGGATGACCCACTCAAGCATTGTGTTTGACATCCAGGATAAGATGTTGAGAGCTCGAACCAGGAAAGTTGCCACAAAACGGAAGTTTCTAGCGGTCCACAACCTGGATCAGTACCAAGATCTCACCACCTCCACCTCCCTAGCCGAGTGGACGGACATTGTGCGGCTGAAAAGTATCAGTGAGAAGCTCCAGCAGCGGAGTGAGCTGGTTCTCATGAAGTCAGATATTGACAATATCCACCGGCAACTATCCCAGATACTCCGGGAGGATAACTCCCAGCGGGATCTCCTAGACAGGATCCTCAGCGATCCCCGGAGTTTCGAGAGGAGGAAGATTGAGGAGTATATCAGGGAGTGTGTGGAGTGTGCGGCACGGCAGTTAGATCCTGATCACGAGCAGTGGCAGAGTATCCTGGTCTTTGAAAACAACATGGCTGATGCCTACTCAGAGAGCATACCGGGAGCGAACCCCTCTAGATACCAAGAGTACGTGAAAGCAATGACCCAGTATATCTATGACAAATTGAAATTCGCTAATGTCCCCGTGGATCAGCGGACTGTTTTTGCAGCCCTCGAACAGAAGATTGTGCCCCGGATTTATCGGGAAGCCCTGGATACAGTAACCAAGGAGGTGGAGGACAGGGAGACGTGGGACAAGTGTCGGAGACTCCGTGGCTACACCCAGGGCCAGATAGGGATACCGGAAGAGTTTATCAGCGACTCACCACTACCTTTTATCAGTATCATATCAAGACTCAAGTCACTCGTTCTCTCGACAACCCCTACCAAAATCATGCGGGCCATATGTTTTGCTGCAGAGGATATTCACCGATACCTGACCACTCAGTCTGCCAATGGTGGGGCCATGGGTGCTGATGCCTTTCTACCCATCTGGGTGTTTTGCATTATCCGAGCTAATATTCCCAACCTAGCTACACTTGTTAATTTCTTGAAAGGATACCTGAATCCAGAATTGCGGTACTGTGAGATTGGGTACTACGTGACGTGTCTGGAAGGTGCATGTGTGTACATACAGGTACGTGATCATGGAAGGGCACATTGATGATGACCTCTGGAAATATTACGTGACAATATACACACACGTTATAAGTAGCTATCTCACTTATGTGATCAATGAGATTGTCGTGATCATTACGTGCAGTCACCATTAAAATGGATCATAAACATTTTTCAGAGTTTGAAAGAAGTTGACTACAATGGTGGGAAACAGTACTTTGTGTTCGATAGGAGAAAGTACAGGGATGAAATCCCAACCGAGAACCTATTTCTTTATCTCGGAGATATGGTATTGAGCGGATACAGGTTATACATCAACGCAGAGAATACTACCAAGGTATTAATCTTGCTTTTTTTCGGCCCTGTTTATTGTTTGGTCCAAGGTAATTCTTGCCTGGCTAGACTGTGTTTGAACAAAACAAGGTAGATCATTGTTTGTAATCATGTTGGCCACATGGAGATCATACGACCGATGTCACTGTAAATTTCACAAAATCTATCATTTCAGAAGCACAAGTTTTTCAAGGGGGCGCTAGTGGAAACAGGGAACTCTTCAGACAAAGTGCACGGCGGCTTGATCAAATTCGGATCAGATATCAGCAATATCCAGGTAGCATCACAATCCGCTCATCTATAATAGCAAATATAAAATCACACAATATTATATCACAAAATTAAAGTGACGATATAACTCATAAAAGGTCAGATAAAAGGTGATTACGCAGTCACTGATGAGTGATCACGTTATAACAAAGACTCTCTCCGCTCTGCTATATTTTATAAGTGGTATCATTTCTTTGCCAGGTAGAATACTTTGAAGAAATGATGAGTGATGGGGTTATGCAGATGGCGGAGGTAGGGGAAGAGGGGACAAAATCTGTATGTCTTGACCTCCCTAATCATAATCCTGTGCCGCCAGAGAGTGAGGAAGCGGGTGGCACACCGATTAGGTCCTATCTTGCACAGTTAAAGGACTCTGCAATAGCCTTACTCCATGCTGAGGTAGAAGAGGAAACGCCACCAGTTGCAGCGGAAAACAATTATCCGTGGTAAGCCCCAGCCCCATCAGCCACTGTGTTTTGCTGACTAATATAACGATCGATTATGCAACGTAATCAAAAGATTGCAATCCTTTGATTACGTTGCATAATTTTCACCCCGCTTTCAGGCTTTATCTGCAGCAGGGGGACCTTGACTTGGTCCGACCACTTATGGAGTTGGTAGTATCATTATCGAGAATTGGTATATGGGATGAGAATGAAGGGAGGGAAATGCTGCAGAAAGTAGCTGCTGGGACCCTCACCTCCCTTCCCAAGTCTGCATTGAGCAGGTGATACTTAAATATTGTTTATTGTATGTACTGCTAAGTGTTTACGTCTTAATGCTATTTTAAATATACTACTATCAAATAAGTACTATACTAGATAAACGATTAGAAATTGTAAATTTTAGGATCGCCTTGAAGTTTGGTTATTACCCGAAAACAGAGGATTCAGTGAGAAGGTTCCTAGCAGAAATTCAGCTTCTCCTACGGCACCTCAACTTCCTTTCTCGGTACTGTGAGATAGATGGTGTCATATCTGAGGCAGTAGTACTTGCAGTACAGGATTTTCAAAAACTACAAAATAGTGCAGGTACCGGTTGTCAGAACTTTTACCAAACCAGTAGAAGTACCCAAAAAATTTTCCTACTGTCAATATATAATAAGCCATCCCCATTATTATAACTTTTAGGAGGGTACCTGGAGCGTTTGAGGGAAGATGGTAAGCTGTGTAAAGTGACATACGGACGTTTAAGGGCCACGCTACGAAAGTACTTGGCCGGGTTGAAAGAATTGGAGCTTGTCCCCTCCTTCTCTCCCCTCGCGGTGGAAAACTCTGAAATGTTAACACAGTTTATCTCAAACGCCCAACGGAGCCTTGGAATCGGTAGGAAAATATTTATAATTTAAGAATTACATTCGATTATCTTAATAATAATCAACATCCAAATTACCATTTTCATTTTAGGGATCTGCCAAAGAGGAGCTTTCTGTGAGAAGACCGTCGCAGCAATACAACGCCATATCTATGAGAGAAAGCTGGGGAGTTGGTCAACGCTCTATCAGAATTCCGGATAACCCCAGAGACACGTTTAATTGGTTCTTAACAGTTTCCTATTTATATGTTTGAGTTTTTACACCGGTTTTGACTGAACTTGAACTGGATCACCGATCAATATTACCGGGCATAAATGGCACTTTTCAACACAACTCGTTTTAGTAATAAACGCCTTTTATCATGTGAAAAACATGTACTAGAGCAGGGGCGGCTCGCGACCTCTGTTCGTTAGTCGTCCAGGGTGTCCGGGGCCAAAGTCGGCAGCCTCGTACAGGGTGACCCCCCCCCATCGCACGGTGCAGGGGCGCAGCCCGGGAGGTGTAGGGGCAGAGCCTCTGCAAGAAGGCTCCAGCCGGCAGCCTCCAGGAGCTGTAAGCCCCGGTCGTCGTGGGGTTCAAAATTTGGGGTTTTTGAGAGCAATTTTGTCAATTTGTGAAAGTTTTAGACCGTGAACGAGCTTGAATAACTCAAGCTCTTTCGTTGGCATATGCTGCAGGCCCTTTCCAGCGCAAACGAGGGGATTGCAGCGCATTCCAAGCTCTTTCGAATAGAGCTAAGCTTTTTTGCCCGGCCAGGCCCAGAAGAAAGAAGGTTTAAAATTTGGAAGGTTCAAAAAACGTGAACGGAAGTTGCATTGGGATTTCCTATTACTTGGTCTGATCGCGCGTTACATCCTAAAATCTCAAAATATCTTTAAAATATCAATTTTGGCTGCAAAATAGAGGCGCGCATTTGAAAATCGACTCGCGCAGCGCGCTTTCGCGAGCTAAAATATCAAAATTTTAGATTTTTCTTACCGACGCGACATCAGAAATTGGAATGCGCTGCAATCCCCTCTTTTGCACTGCCGCGCCACATCGTCCTGTAGCATATGCCAACATCAGAAAACTCACAAAAAAGCTCATTTGACAAGCACTTGGCATATGCTACAGACCCTTTTACAAAGGGCCTGGAGGGAATACCGCG
>AVPN01003316.1:0-10017 GCA_000695325.1 Pleurobrachia bachei | reverse complement strand
GGTTCCCAGCTATATGAACTGACCAACAACACTCCTAAATGCATGTTACCAGTTGCTAATGTTCCACTTATCTGGTTTCCTGTACAGTTCCTAATTCGTCACAACTTCAAAGGTACGGGCCACTATACTAGTCTCAATTCAACAGTGTAAAGTTTGAAATAAAGTAGAAATCTATCTGTAAAACAAAGGGAATGGGGTGAAACGTTATCTTTTACCCAAGAATCAAGATCAACCAAGAATCAAGATCACCCTAATTCCAACTCTATCCCCAGAGACCTAATAATTCCAACTCTATCCCCTAGAAACGTACATTGTTGTGAGAGAGGGAGCTAGGGAGCAGATTGAGAAGTACCTATCAACTCAACTAGAGAAGGAAGGGGTTAAAATGGCTATAGAATACGTTGTTATAGAAGACGAGAGTGAGAAAGGGACTGCTGATTCACTGAGGATTATTGCTCCAAAAACCAAGGTATAGTAAGAGAGGGGAAATAGTTAGGTGGGAAATAGTTGGAGGGGAAATAGCTGTGTATTGATTTACCTGAGAATGTTTTTATTTAGTAAAAACAAGGTTTACTATCTGATATTCCCCTTTTTCAGTCCAATTTACTGGTGATCTGATCCCCTCCCCTTTTTCAGTCCAATCTACTGGTGATTAGTGGTGACCTGATTACCAAGGTATCCCTCTCCGAATTGGCTAATGTGCATCGAGCATCTAATGCTTCCATCACAGCCCTCGTAGCTCCATGGTATACACCTGCAAATCCAGAGGGGAAGAAGAAGCGAAACAAGAAAGGTAATACAGTCGGACCCGGATTTACCGGATCTACCCGGGCGATCCGACTTTAGTTCATTCCCGAATCCCCGGGATCTCAGGAATCGAATGGGATTTCGGAATCAATAAGTTAAATTATGGAGACAAAATAATAATCTCCTTTTTCAGATGACAGAGACTTTGTTGGTTTGGACCCATCTGACAACAGGATACTTTTCTTATCAAACGAAAAGGACCTCGATGATGAGGTAACAAAAGTTTCACCTACTGCCGTGTGCTGTTATCCACCTTGGTTGTATAATGCTCAGTGGGATTAGGCCTCTGAAAACCCCTGTTCAGGGGAACTATTGAACTATTGAGGTCTAACTTCTACAAACCCCACCTTCAGATAGTGTTTAGAAAGGGTCAGTTATCTGTATTTCCCCACATGAGGCTCTACACAACTCTACGAGATTGTCATCTGTATATCATCAGTCAAACTGCCGTACAGGCCCTCATGAATAAACCGTGAGTTTAATAATAGTTTAATAATATTACTGATAGGTACCATATTAGGGTACCAGTTAAGACTTTGAATATCGATTGTGTACTAGACCATATATTATCAGGCCACAAACTTTAAATTGGGGCACCAGACCATTCAAATCAGTTGGGCTGTCTTGTATCTATCTGGACACTTATCTTTTCAAACCCCTTGTCCCCTCCCAACAGAGAGATTGCGATGTTACGGTGTGAGTTCCTGCCTCTGTTGGTTAGAAAACAGATAAAACAGGTCGCTAACGCAGAACAATTCACTGACATCTATAGCACCCTCCAACAAGGTATTGTAATGTTTTAAATACTGTGTTTGTTTTTTGGGCTTCAGGGATGTAAATCGTTATTCGAGGGATCTAATCCGTTACCAAAGAATAAAGTGCTTTTTGCATTTCCTCGGGAAAACAACTGGGGATTACCCTCCCTTATAACAAATGATCCCTCTCAGAGACAGAAGGTGACATCAAGTTTGCAGCCCTTCAACCCCCTGAAGAGACTGGCTGCTTTGTGCACATCACCGAGGATTTTACTGTTCGAGTTAATCAACAACACAACTATATCAAATACAACAAAGCGGTAAATACCAGATGTTACGGATTGAAATTCCATATCAAGTTTTTAGTATAACACTCTGTAGATATGCAATATAGAGGGTTAAAACATAACACACACATATTACAGGTAGGAGAACTCATGACTGATATGCTACCAAAACACACCCCTCCCGCAACAGTAAAATCCTTCGAAGAAACCCAGTACGGTGTACACCAACAGACACAGGTATTATTATGATGTCACTGATGACGTAATCATCATAAGCTTGTTACATGACCGTGTGTTAAAGACACAGAGGGATCAGAGTGTGGTATGTAAGGCGCTGTGACATGTGTGTGGGGATTGGGATTTGCTGCGCGCGCGACACGGGCGTTCTGAGGGGAAGATACCAAGAATTGGGAGGGGTGGGGGTATTGTGATGTTTTGATTCGTTCTGAGGGGAAGATACCAAGAATTGGGAGGGTTGGGGGTATTGTAACAAGACAGTGTGTGGTTTGTAACATGGATCCTTTCTTAGGTATGTAAAGTATCGAGAGTTAGTGAAGAAGTCGCTATTGAAGGAAAGTGCAGTGTTAAAAGAAGTTTTATTGGCTGTGGAGTAAAGGTAAAGAAATGACCTTCCTTCCTTATAAGGACCCGGCTCTTTTCTCTCATGTCCATTCTCTCTCCCCCTCACTCTCTCAGTATCTACATCTCAGTATCTACATGTATTCCCCTCGCTCTAGCTACAACTCCATCTATCCTCCGGCTCCATCACTAATTTCCTATCCCTTTAAGATAGGTGCCCATTCCCGGATTGCTGACTGTGTTATTATGAGCGGTGTAACGATTGAGAGTAATGTTACTCTTTCTAACTCTGTGATATGCCCTGCTGCTATAATTCGGTCAAAGTCAAACTTAAAAGGTCAGTATTTTTCCCTCTCCCGAGTCCCGATTTTACTTACCTACATTCCAGAACTAAAACTACATCGTAGACATGTTACAATTTACAAACGTTCTCCCATTGAACAGATTGCCGAGTGTGTGATGGCTACGAGGTTCGAAGTGGCAGCGAGTACACCGATGAAACTCTAATAGGAGATGAAGAGAATATGATGTCGTTTAGCATTGACAATAGCGCTAACAATTCATCTTCAAGTGACGAAAATGTGTTGAGATAATTGTTTGTGTTTTAATGTTGCTTTGACCCCCGCTGGGAAGTTATGTGTTTTACTTGTTACTGGTAGGGAGTGAGAGACACTACTGGCAAGGGATTCTGAAATAAAATGACGGTGTGAGCCACACAAGTTTTACTTTGAGAAAATCCAAACACCCGTCATAACATTTAAATTCCGGTATCTCGCTTCCCAATTTGCTCGTGCAAGCAGTGCTGAAATGTCATACTTTGTTTATTGTTAGCTAATCCGCGCGCGTCTGTTGGGAGAGATGCAGCTGAAATCGAGGTGGTTTTCTAATCGGCCATTTTCAACCGCTTTGTTGTTACTCAACTTGGTTTCTCAAATTACAACATTTCCTACAATACAGAAAGAATCAATAAACCAGTCACTATGTGTTCTATAAGTCAACTGAGGAATGAAGCCAACCAGTCACCACAAACAAATCCTTCATAACAAATAGTTTTGGAGTTTTCCAATGAATTTGAAATCGAACATTTACATGGTTTTATAAACTGTGAATTTGTGTCACTTCTTATATACTTGTATTAAATCTAACCAAAAATCTAACAAAGTCTGGTGTTCTACTGGTTTCACTCTTCAACAAACACTCGATCTTGACCAGTATAATAAACCCCTCTATTCTACTGCAGTTTCCGGGTATATTACCAACTGAATTTAGAGTTCAACTTGAAACAACGTGGACCCTATTGAACAACCTCCACTCCCAGTCTACAAAATACTAATGTAACCCAAGGAATTATAACACTTTGACATTGGTCTTGAGGGCTGAGAGAGAGGGTTACAGTTTGACATTGTCATTCGTCTTTAGCTTGTGTTTCATCAGGTCCAGAGCTGCAACAGCATCTTCCGTACTGTCATGGCCCGCATCTGAGAGGGGGGGAGTGTGTTAGGAGGAAAGGAGAGTCTTTTAGAACATGGTGTTAAGAAAGGGGGGAGGGGTGCTACAGCATCTTATGTACTTTCATGACCCGCATCTGAGAGTAGAAAATGTGTTTTAAAACAGGGGGAGTGTTTAGAAGGGGGAGTAGTGTTAAGAAGATAGGAGTGTTTAGAGGAAGGGGAAAGTGTTTAGAAGAAAAGGGAGTATTGAGAAGATTAAAGGGGAAGGTTACTTAGTATTTGGCCTTACTCTTGGTTTACAAAACAGTATACACAGGAAAACTCTATGAATGAAACCTATTAACCATGTTCTGTCCCAATGGTAGGACATTTACCTGCAGATTGAATGATGCGTCCAAGACATTCTGCTGATAGAGTGGCCAGTCCCCTTTTGTACCCTCCTCCATAGTACACTAGAGATGTATCAACCACGTTGCGATGTATCATCTGCAGAGGGTTGTTAGAACATCATAAAAGGTGTTGAACATTATAAAGGGTGTAAGAACATGTTAGAAGATTGTTAGAACATGTTAGAATCACCCCAATCACTATTATCTTTGTCTTCGAACCTGCAAAGCGTGTAGATCACTCTCAAGACTGTGTCCAACTAATATACAATCAACTGTAATCAACTTGTAGAGTGCCTTCTGTGCGTCAAACAACTTTGCCTTTACTTTGGACAAACTCTTCTCTGTCACGCCCGAGTACCTGGGAACATAGTATAGGTGTTATAAATTGTTCCTATTTCCTTGATTTTAATTCTTTCTAGGGGGTAAAACTATAATTCTGTCTCTCTTTTTACCTGGTATTATAGTCCAGGACCCTTGCAGTAGGTACAACTAGCATGTCGATAGAGGTGTCTCCCTTGTGATCAACAACCGTCATTCTAGCGAGCTCCATACCATCTGAAGAGAGATATAATGTTAGATGGTGTCAAACTATGTTAGACGAGAGATTGTTTGATAACGTTAGACTATCTTTACTCTTTAGGAATGAGTACGAGAGACAGCTAGAGGGAGAGAGGGGGGATTTCATGGTCAGCACCTCTACTGCAGAGTCAGGGGGTAAAGCCTCCTGATATACGATACGTGTTATCTGCAATACTTTACAGCAAGTTTTTGGTACAAATTCTTGAACCTTGGTTCATTGCCAGTATATTCTGGCATGCAGAAATTAAGTATTGAAATCCACGGAGGGATGATGTGTGAACAATGTTCGAACATGTTCATATCACCCCTCCACAACTACACACAACATTACCCATCCTGTAATAATTCTTACCTGCAGTATAGACCATTTCACAATCAAGACCCCAAACAGAGGGAGCTCTATCTCGCTTCTTGGCCCTGAAGTAACCTGAAATTGAGATGTACTGTTATAAGGCATTGGATGGGAAATGTGTTTTTGAACGTAGTGTTTCACAAAGTTACAGTTAAGGAATTCAAAAGTACAAGAATACAACTTCATACACTAACATTGCCTAACATTATTTCTACTTACTAGTCCAGTCCCTATTAAGATATTCCACGGTATGAACATGTCCAGTAGCTACTGCACACCCAGGACTCCCATCCCCCTGGTTGCAACAATCATACTGCCGCACTTTATCCAGCTCCCCCTTGGGACCTCTGGTGCTACGGTTCCTGGACTTGCCACTATGGTGAATACACCTGGGGGGGTTATCAACTGGTAACAAGAACCTACAAACACAGTTGATCCCGTTTTACCGGCCCCCAAATAACCTATTTAAATTGGAATCCGACTGCAACTGTTTTGTAACAATATTTTAGCTAATAACTAGATAATAAGCTCAGAACTAAATAATCAACTAACAACTTATTAACTAATTAACTAACTAATTACCTCTCAGATCGGACATATTCTCCCTCCTCGGTCAACTCAAACAACTTGCTACATCTCACACAATGGTTCCCTTCTAACACAGGAGGTTTGTACTCATAGTAACCAGGGTAGAAATTCTTCTTTAACTCCGTCTGTGAAGGTGGGGAGTGGTCGTTAAATGTTTTAATTTTCAACCCTTCTTGACCACGCGGTGAGATAGGATCAAGCAACGGAGCGAGCGGGAGGGAGGAACAAAATACAAAACAGTGAGTCTGCGGGCATTATCAGCTTAGAACTCTAAGAGTTCACACACAGGTTGTTACCTTTGATACTTTGTATTTCAGTATTGATGTGTAAAGCAGCTGCTGTTTTGTAAGAGAGGATCCACCCGTTGATTTAGTTGCTGATTCCTGAGAGGAGGGGTTGGGGTAAGGCCGGGGGTAGTTAAAGATTGAAGACAGAAGAACAAAAAGTTAAAATTCCCGCGGGAGTTTTTGAAGACAAAACCTTTTCCAAAACAATGTGTAACGCTACAAAACCTACCTTTGCACTGCTCCCTCCCTTTGCTAGTTCTCTAATCCTCTTGACTTCATTGGTACACAGGTTAGTATAGAGAGCCTTCGTCTTGCACTTGCTCAAACATGACTTTTCAGACTTTACCCTAGGAAAATTGGGGCAATTAGGGAAAATAATTAGAATATTATTGAACTGAAAAAATGGAAGTTTGAATTGGCAGGAAAGTTCATATCTAATCTAACTATATCTAATGCAAATTTGACGGAAATGCGACATTTACGACGTGATTCGTCATTGTGACGACGTGATCCGTCAGTGTGACGACGTGATTCGTAGATATCACGTATCACAAGTGCTAGAAAACTGCTTGCGAACTAAATGGGTCACATCACATACACAAAAGGGAGAGATGGAGAGGGAGGGAAAAAATAGGGATCACATCACATAGAGTGAGGGAGAAACAGTGAGAGGCCGCAGGGAGACAGAGTGAGACAGAGTGAGACAGAGAGATATCAGATAGAGAGTGAGATAGAGAGACAGAGAGTGAGATAGAGAGAGGGACAGAGAAAAAAATATGGAAACAGATCCCTTGATTTGCGATCGGTACGATCGCCCCAGTTTGCTAGTATATTAGAATCCATAAAATAATCATGGTTCTAAACGTACCCTTCAGCAAAGCATTTTGGCCGGTTATCTGGCCACAGCTTCAAGTACTCGGTTATAAAGAAATCCAGTCGGACCTGCCGGGCTGATGGAGGAATAATGGCCCTCTCTTTTAGGTCAATTCTCGGGCCGCCAGGATGACGTATTGGAATCTGGGAAAAGGAAACATTGAAAGAGGGATTAAAATTCAATACTCATGGAATGTTTTGGAGAGCTACGGCTACTCGGTTGGCAGGGAAACACAGCATTATGAAACATAATGCAATAATAATAATAGTTATGGCTACTATTGTATGTAATATTGAGGGTTGCATTATGAGAGACACCCTGTATAACACATGACACATCCCTGTATAATAACATACCTTAGTCTCAGATGGCTTTGTTTCCGTTTTAAAGGTTGCTTTAGTGTTGGCATGATGAGCAACACGTTTCCTGTTCTTTTTATGAGAGCTAGCAAATCTGTGAGGATCGTCTTCCGATGGCGGGGTAGGTGGGTCAAAGTGGGATAATTCCTGGGGGAGAGGGGTCAAAGTGGAAAGTGTGACGGGGGGGGTAAGGTGGGAGCAGGGAGAGTTCCTGGGACAGATTGGGTGGGTCAAAGTGAGACAATTCCTGGTGGGAGAGATTAGAGGGAGATTAGCCATTAGAGGTCAGAGGAGGGGGAGTTTCTTAGAGAGGTTAGGGGGTCAAAGTGGGACAATTCCTGAGAGATTAGGGGGGGGGTCAAAGTGGGATAGTTTCTTAGAGAGATTAGGTGGGTCAAAGTGGGAAATTTGAATCTATGCAATGATGTTGTACTCAGGAAAATCAATGTGTGTGTAACTCACCTCTCGTTTGTATTTTGATGACTTGGTATTTCCATAAAAGTTCTTAGAATTTGAAGAAGCTGAGGAATGTTTCCTCCGTTCCAGATCATTCTTCTTCTTCTTCATGTGATGGGGAATGATAGACTCAGCCTTCATTAATCTTTCAGCCCCTGGTTTTAACTTCTTCCTCGGTTTCTCAATCCTAATCGTATGATGCTTCTGGTGGAGCTTCCGAATAGATGATGCTGATTTCTCATCCAGGGATGTGCGAGATGAGGTTGAAGGCCGGTTCTCGGGTGATCGCAGGGGAGATGATAATCGCTTTCGTTTCCGTTTAGGGTGGGATCCAATAGAGGTTACAGAATCACTGGAATCTATATCACTGGATGAGTCAGATCCACTTGATGAAGAGGAACTATCCTGGTCAGAAGATGAAGAACTTCCTGCCTCAGTTCCTTTCTTAATGGTCTTCTTATACTGCTTCTCCCAAATCTTAGCTTTCAGATTCTTAATCGCCTCCAATCTCTCAATTCTCCTGATTTCTTTCTTTGTTTCATCCTCCGAGCTACTACCCCCGAATTCCTCCTGGAATTTCCTCTGCTGTTCCTCTAGATCTTTCTGGAATTCCCGGGTCATTATCTCGTCCTCCTCTTCCTCCATCTCCTCCCCCTCCATCCAAGACCCCAGTTTGATGGTCTCTCGATTCCGCTTCTTCTGGAAGGTTTTCCTGTATTTCCCGTTCGGAGAAGTGTCCTGATCGGGCTTTGTAGCGGCGGGTGTTTCGTTAAAAGTTGCTGCCGCCTTTTTCTTCCATGCTGGCACGGGAGTGGGAGAGGAAGGACCAAAAACATCATCTTCTAGATCAGCTTGTTTCTGGCGTTGGAGTTTCTCAAATAGTGATGGTTTAGCTGGTGCTTTTACTGGGGATGCTGGAGGCGGTGGTGATGGTTTCTTCTTTTCAATAACTCTCACGTCATGTTTAACTTGTTTTACTACTGTTATCTCCTCATCGCCACTACTTTCCTTCCGAGAATAGGGCGGTTTTTCCTCAATCACAATTTCCTCCTCCTCCTCATCTTCCTCCCCATCTGACAATAAAACCTCATCTTCACCGAATACATCAGGTAGTTCACTGTCATCTGAGACATGGGTGACACGAGAGGGAGAGGTGGTAAAGGGGACATCTGCTGTACTGTACGGATCATCAAAGTTATCAACTGAACAGTTCAGAGAGGGCTTCTTCTTTCCATTGGATAATGCTGGTTTCGGTAGTTCTTCCTTCTTAGGGGCAGTAACCACAGGTTTCACTACGTCTGTTTTGTATTCTGGTTTAGCAGGGGTGTTGTTGTTGTTTACTGGTTTAGATGAGGTCAACCCAACTCCAGGAGTGTAAACTAGGTCATCTGATGCATCTGAGGTTTCACTTTGTTGCGAGTATTGAGGCATTGGACAATACTCTTTATCCTCTTTCACCTCCTCTTTCTCTTTCTCATCATCTGAGAATTCACCCTCCTTCTCGTCTGCTATGTGGACAACCGGGGGCTTGGGAGGTAGAGCGAATTTCTCAAACAGATTAGATGATTTCTGAACGGGTTTCTGTTGTTGTTGTTGTTTCTTTCTTGAGAAAGAGTTAGAGATAGATATCGGGCCACCTCTCAGTTTATCAAACACGTTATTGAGGGCGGGCTTCTTTTTAATGATCTGTTTGTAGTCGACAGTCACTTTCGGTTGTGCGGGCGAGGATTGAGGAGCGTAACTGGGTAGTTTCCGAGGAACAGCAGCGGGGAGTTTGGCTGGTACTGGTGGAGGTGGTTTAACCGCTGAAATATACGAGATGTGTTATGGATCGGTTTAATAACAAAATTCAAAGAAAAACAAAAGGCGGAGGGGCAACTTACGGTGTTTGAATGAGCAATAGGGGCGTTTGCATGTTGAGTTTTCAGGACAGACAATACCCTTGAAGAGCTTTCCTTGTTGGAACATGCTATAAAGTGTTGGGATAATCAGAAATTTAATTCGCCCCTAGGTTTTTCTTACAAATGCGATTGGCATCACTTTTAAGCAGCCGGCGTAGAGAAAGGGGGCTACCATATGTTCTGGCATGCAGAAAGGGGGTAACCATATGTTCACCAATGACCATAAGGCTTTGAATTTTAGAAAACCCCGAGAAAAAAAGTGGAAAACCTGAAAAAATCGCCGAAAACCGAAAAAAAAATTAAGAAATTGGCATACGCTGCAGGCCCTTCAAGATGAAGGGCCTGGAAGGAAT
>AVPN01003310.1:0-10019 GCA_000695325.1 Pleurobrachia bachei | reverse complement strand
GGCGGAGAAAGATTTGGAGGTGTTCAAGACAGAGAATGTAGAACTGAGGAAGAGATGCGAGGAGGGGAGGTGTCCAACAGCTAGTGCCAAGGAATCTGATCTGCTATCAGAGACTAAGGGGCTGCTGAGAGCTAAGATACAGGCACTGGAGGATCTAGAAGAGGCGATTAAAACAGGAAAAGAGAAGTTTGCAGGGGTGTGTCTAGAGAGGGACGGTTTGAAGATCAAGGTATCTGATCTAGAGGCCCAGCTGGAGAAAGCCCAGACCCACAGTAGAATACTAACGAGTGAGACGGTTGCGATGAGTAGTCAGATAGCAGAGTTAGAGAGACAGGTCGAGTCCGAGGTATCCAAGAGATCGGAACTAGAAAAGCATGATGAGGATGAGGAAGAGGAAGATAAGACATCAGAGGCCCTGCTTCCCATCTCCAGAAGTAGTTCCCAGATCTCCAGCTGGTCTGGTACCCCCTCCATTGGAGGTTGCGGAGAAGGGGATGCTGGTGGAGACAATGATGATCAGCTTGTAGAGGCGAGGAGGAAGATAAAGAGACAAAGAGAGAAGATAAGAGAGATGAAGGAGGAATATCTCAATCTGAAGGATCTGGTTTCATCAACCAATGCTAAGATATATGACATCATGTCAGATGATAAGGCATGTGTTAAACCAGCGTGCAGGGAACTACGTCACAACTTGGACAAGACAATAGTTGACCGGAACAACCTGAAATCTAAACTGGATCACTCTGAGATTAAGAACATGGATATTAGTCTAGATCTCTCAGCTACCTCCAACAAGCTTGCCAAGAAGAGAGAGGATTATGCATCACTGCAGGCCCTTCTGAGGACCACTTTGGAGAATTGTAAGGAGTTTGAAGTGAAATTAAGGACACAGTCGGAGGCTCTAAAGGTAGCAGAGGCTAAAGGATGGATCCAACCAAAAAGTAACAACGATTACAAAAGTAACAACGATTACAAAAGTATCAACGATTACACCACAGCAACTGATAAAAGTGTTTCGTTTGTTACTTGTACCACTTCTAGTAACAACAAAACTAGTGACAGCACCGTCACTAATCCCTGGGGCAACAGGTCCGCTCCGGTCAGAAAGATGTCCAAAGGTCCTGAAAATAGATCCAAAGCTATAAATGATCTGCTCGCGAGGTTCGAGAGGAAATAAACTTGGGTTGTACTTGTATTAAATGTACTTGTATTAAATGCACTTGGATAAAATGGAGAAGCATTCTTTCAAAGCACTCTTTCATTCATGGGTTTTATTATTTGTTTTAACAAGGCTGTAACTGTTATTTGTTAATTGTAGAGTGATGTTACATTTTATGCCTATAAGTATAACCTAGTTAGTATAGTTTACTATCCGCCCAAGTTCCAACTACCCATTACCCACCTTTCTCAGTACCCTTTCTCTGTCCCCTCAATTTCCTTCAATTCCCCCTCAATACCCCCCTTCTCTCCCCCTGTAGGATCTGTTATGTTCACGGGATCGGTTTGGAGGCCAGTACCTGGATATCCCTGCAGTGTTTCAGGAGAATAGTACCGATCATGCTATATTGAGATTTGACACCTCATCTCTCAGCAACTCAACCCAATCCCTGCCCATCAGACCGGGACACCATGGTCATGACAACATTAACAGAGTCCATAGTCACCATGACAACAACATTGACAGAGCCAGCAAGCAGTCCCTACTTCTTGTGGATCAGCAGTTCTATGTTGAGGAGATCAATGATCTAAAGGAGAAGACTATAAAATTAGAGGAGGAGAATGAAGGGGTGCTGAGAGAGGTAGAGAAGTTGCAAAGAACGGTGGAGGAGCTGGGAGTGGTGATAACGGTAAAAGAAGAGAAACTGAGCGAGACAGAGACGGTGATTAAAACCCTGAAATCTGATGTTCAAGCTGCGAAGAAGTCAAGAGATAAAGAGAGAAAGGCAGTGAAGAGTGAACGGAAGAAGAATGATAGTCTAAAGTTGGAGGTACAGGGTTTGAAAAGAGAGCTCACAGAGATGAGGGAGATGGAGATTAACAGAAAGGCCATGTTGAATGAGGTCATGGAGAACATGATAGCTGACTCCCCTCAACAGAGTCTGCACATAGATCTAGACGACAATTCGAAGAGTCTAGCATCCCCCGAACCCAGAACCCGATCCATGACTGTGGATCTCAGAGGGTCTATCCAGATGTTTGAAAGTAAAATCAGTACTCTGACCACCCAGGTACTGGACAAGGAGGTGGAACTAGAGAGGAGGGACTCTCTGATAAGGAAACTGAGGAGAAAGGTAGAGGATGGGAATACTGCAGAGGAAATGATATCGGCGCTGACAAGGGAGTTGAATGAGGAGAAGGAGAGGAATGAGAAGGTGAACAGGAAGTTGAAAGATAAAAGGAGCAATGAGAAGGAGATGATGGGCGAGTTGACTAAGTGCAAGTTAGATCTGGTGGAGATAAGAGAGGAGTTATCTTTAAAGGACAGTGAGGTGGAGAAGAGAGATGAAGAGATAGACCAACTAAAAAACAGGATAGTTAAACAAGAGACATTGTGTATGGAGGGACAGTGCATGTACGGGGTGGAACTAGTTAACAGGGCTGCGAAGATCAAGAACGAATATTCCAGATTAAAGACTGAGGTAGAGGGAAATGAGGCTAAAGTGGCTGCTCTGAAAGCTAAACTAGATCAGCTAGATGAAGAGTTCTCGAATTCAAAAAGAGAGAGTCAGAAGGACCGGTTGAGGGGTGAGATGTTGGTTGTTGGGGCGGAGTTAACAGATATACAGATAGAGGGTGATGTGGCAAGACACACTTTTACCAAGTTTAGAGAGCAGCAAGTGGATCTAGTGAGGTGTTTGGGGTGTGGACATCTGGATGGAGAGGTTCAGAGAATTAGGGAGAGTAGGAATGAGATCCTGGGAGAGCTACAGAAAACGAAGTTTCAGTTGTTAGACGCTATGTCGTAGTTTGAAGTGTTTTAATATTTTGTTAGTTTTAATACTTTTCTAATTTGTGAAGATTGAGTTTTATCTTCTAATTAATTCGTACTCCGACGTACATTACGTGTCGATCTGATGGGCAAAGGTAGCTGTTTGACAGATTTTTCAGAAAACGGACCTTGGATCACGCCCTGAATTTTTGGATAAATTGACTGACTTGACCTGACTTGACTTATTAAATGGGGATTAACGTAAGTTGAGAACTTCTTTTAGTATTTCTCTCTCTCACTGAGCTCACAAAATGGGAGACAGTTCTGCAGGGTGATTGGCTCACCAAACTTCACCTACACACAAACGCTCTGCTTACAGTACGCTTTTTACCCTCCTTCTCTCTCCGATCTTCTTGCACGTACTCCAGTTATAGTCTGTACAGTAACTGTGTGGGCGATAGTAGTTTCTGTGTGTACAGTTTTGATTTTGATTGAAAATTGATTAATTGTTGGGTTTTGGGAAGGGAAATTTGGACACAATCACATTCACAATCACACCACACCCCATAATTTTACTTGTTTTCTCTTACAAAGCATCTTTTGAATAGCTCTCGACTCACCCTTTGTTCGTCTCTTGACACCCACTCTCTCTCCAGTTCTGTGTGAGTTCCCGGACATTGAGCATTCAAAGATAACGGTTAACAGTGGTGTGAATGTGAGAGGATGGCTCACATATCAGACTGAAGTTGGTGTGACATGTGATACGGGGTACCAGTTACAAGGGCCTGATCAAATGACCTGCCAGCAAGACGAAGAGATGACTACCGCTCCAACTTGTCTTGGTAAGAGATGACTACAGCTCCAACTTGTCTCGGTAAAACACCACACACAATGTACAGGGTGGGCCAGAAATATGGAACCAATTGACCATGTTTCTGGCCCACCCTCAACCCTGTGTCACGTTTTCAAGATTGTAATAATCAGCCCCCCCCCCCTAATTCTTATCCCCCTCCCCAGATTTTGCGTCTCTGACCTGCCCAACACTGGACCCGGGCAATGGAACTCTGATCTGCACCACTACCCCCTCTATCTCCTGCACCCTACAGTGTCCCAGTGGATCTTACTATCTAGAGGACGGGGAGCTGAAGACCTCTAAAACAGTGACGTGTACCAGTAGCACTGCTACCTGGTCCCATATGTCAGCTACTAACCCATACGGGGACCTCCCTTCATGTACAGGTATAACACGAGGCAGTATGTCGTCAGTATAATTTTGGATTTCCCCTCTGTCTCTGAAACAGTGGACGACCTATGTCTGATGTCACTGTCTCACTATAAAACGCCACACCTATATGTGCAGTTATCCTGACACCCCCTCTCTGACACCCCACCATTGACACCCCCCTCTTTGTTTCCACAGCTACGGTGACACCCGAGTACTACCTGATAACTGCCAAGATCACCTTTACCACCACCTACCCACTGTGTCCCGACACCGCCAAGACACAACTAGCACTAACGGACTACTTCACTGATAGTGGGAATGCTGATTATGGGTGTATTGGAACTGGAGAATGTGTTGTGGAGGATGTGTCTTGTGAGGTGAGGAAGACAGACAAACAGACACACAGACACACAGACACACAGACAGACACACAGACACACACACACAGACACACAGACAGACATACAGACACACACACACACACAAACAGACAGACAGAGAGACACACAGACAGACAGATCACAGACAGACAGACAGACAGACAGACAGACACACACACCCAAACAGACTAAAACACTCTCCACTCTAGAAATCCTCTACCGGAGACATGATAATTGACTTTGTGGTAAGGCAAGAGGGAGAGTTAACTGAAGAAAAGAAGGACTTCTTGGAGCAGATGGAGAATGACGTCACCGCTGGCAGCTTCAAAATATCCGTCAACACTGTCAAAAGTAGGTGCCACCCTTCAAAATATCCGTCAACACTGTCAAAAGTAGGAAGTACCTGCTGTACAAAGAATAGCTGCACCTTGTTTCCAGTTTCCAGTAAAGTTGCCAAATATTCGCCAATATTTTCCAAAAGTTTACCTAATCTCACAGGTTTCCAGTTTCCACTTTCCTGCTCTCCAATGTTAACCAAACATTGAGCCAATGTTCACCAAAGTTACCAAATGATTACCTAATCTCACAATGTAGGGAGACGAGGAAAGAGGGCGGCAGATTTATCAGCTGATACCATGGTAGCAACTCAGAGGGCTGTTTGTGAGAGCGGAGCTGGATATGTGGGATTCATTTGTGGTGAGTTAGTAGCAACATGTGTTCCAAATATGCCATTGACAAATGACAATGTTGGAGAACTGAAACCCTCTTCAACATTGTTTGAAGTATTTCACACCCCACATAACTCCCCCACTCCCATAACTCCCCCACTCCCACTCCTACAGTGTTGTGTCCAATTGGTTACTACGAGAAGGACGGGGTGTGTACAGAGTGTTCGACTGACACATACAGTGACACCCAGGGGTCTACCTCGTGTAGTGCATGTTCTACCGGCCGATCTACTCTATCCACAGGAGCAACCAGTAGTGCAGATTGTATAGGTAGGTGGTGTTGAGAGGGGTGGAGGGGAGATGTTTCGGAATTTCTTAGGGCCGGAACTAAGTACCCGGCCTCGTTCTCCTATATTGCTCACCCCTTCCTTGTTCAGTTCCTTGCTCGATAAGCCCGGTTGCTAATGGTTACCGCTACCCAAGTGAGGGGTATAAGGTAGACGCCACCTCAGATAATATCCACACCTATTGCAATACAGGCTATGATATGTCAGCTGGTGTTTCTCCCGATGCAACATGTACCAACCTTCCTTCATGCTACAGTGAGTAGTGTGATGCCCAAATATGGTCATGTGATAACGCAGTCACGCGTGATGCCCATATATGGTGATATCGCAGTCACGCGTGATGCCCATATAATAAATGGAATTACAATCCATCTCTCCACAGAAAAGTGTAAGATAGCGGTGGTCAGCACAAATGCAGATCTGGTGGATCCTGGTCTGTCTCTACTATCCACTGTACCATACCTGACAGTTGTCAATTACACATGTTCCGGGGGTGAAGATAGTGTGAAGTGTGAGGAACCTGGGCAAAACGTAGCTGTATACTGTGACAAAAGTAAGTAACTTTTGTTTTGCAATCTCTCTGCATCTCTCGCTGTCTAATGTAACAGTCTCTCTTTTGCTCACTCATGTTTTGTTGGTATCAGATGACACTAAATATATCTCCCTCTGCAGCACCGTTGTTACTGATATTCGGGTTGATTCTGGGAGGGACAGTGGTAATGACTGGGGTGGTAGTACTCGTATATATACTCTGTAGTAAGGAGAAGAGGAGAGCAGTATCGACCAAGAATGGGAGTTACACCAGTGTCAACTTGGTCGAACCGGTACGAGTTCTAGTTTGAAATACAGTAGGACCCCGATTAACATTTACCGGGCACTGCGACTCGGTATATTTTGTCTTGGCCAGAATAATTGCTGTACCTCTATTGTCTTATGTCTAGATCAGGTTCCAAACCACCAGCCTCATTACTTGTTAAGTAACTCAACAACTCATTCCAGGTAGTGATCTCGACGGGGGAGCTAGACCGTATTATTGCTGATTATGAGAGACAGAATGGACCCGTACCTTCTGGCAGCAAATCAGGGTCTCCTCCAAGGTATGCCCTCAGTCTCACTGACAGTTGTGAGACATCAGACATGTGACACGCTCAGTCTCACTGTGAGCTCTGAGTACTTATTTGTGAATAGGAAACTGTGATCTGTAACTTCTTTTCAGGGAGTCGATACCGCTGATGGAAACCAAGAAATTGGAGTTTGCCTTAGACGAGACTCCAGATGAGTCTTTTGCAACTCCCAATTAATAACACACACACACACACACACAGACACTTGTTGGTGACGCAGTAACCCCTCCACTACCAGCCGCATCACCAAAGACACTTTAGGATTTTACCCTGAAATTCAGATAGATTTATTTATATTTTAACAATCACAGTTAGCAAAATCTAGTACCCTCCCCAACCAGCAACCTCCTCCAACCTCCCTAGTGATCGGTCCCCCGATCTCCTCCCAAGCCCCCGCCCCATCTCCTCCCATCCCCAGTTACCCGATACCATGCGCTGGCCAGCGCAGCTCTAAAACCAAAGAAAGTGCCTGCTTTTCTTTGGTTGAACAGTCGCTAAGACAAGATAGACAATTTTACAGCCGCGCTGTAAATTTACATATTTAGACACTGACAGATAGATGCAGTATACACTATACAGTAGACAATATATCCAGGCAGTAGACAGTAGTCAGTATCTAGACAGTAGACAGTAGACACCCTGTAACCCAAGGTATAACTTACCAAATTACAAAACCCTACTCACCGAAAACTCTTGCTTCTACCACCATCTCTGCTAATACAATGTGACCACTCGCTTTCTCCAGCAGAATTCCATCCCCAAACACCCCTGCTCCTCCGCAATTGAATGTGTAGATGTGGTCTTGCTGGGAGAGTCCCACTGGATCAATTCTCAGAGTACCACACTGGATTGCCTTTCCTCCGTGTTTCGTCACCCAGACCTCTGTACCATTGTGTTTAATAGTGCAGTAATTCCAGTGATCTCGTTTCATCTGACACCACTGTATCTTGGATTGAGCATACCAATTGGTGTAGAACATGTAGTAGTAGGTGATGGATGTGATATAGTGCACCTCTCCTAGATTGAACCGTACCCAAGGCCCGCCATCTCCCGCTGATTCTGCTACTAGAACACTTGATAGATTTCTATCGAACGCATTGACGGCATTTCCTACATCATCATATTCTTTGCTTATTGACCCGTCACCAGGAGATATCTCGTTAGGTTTCAGGTTTATCTCTGGCCCTGAAACATATAATATATAGTTGTCACGTATTGCAGTTGCATAGCTCAGTACCCTCGCACCCACAAAAGGGACTAGATCAAGTATCACATTGTGTGCATGTGTTCATTGTGCAGGTAATTATCACGTGATCAAGTATCACGTGATCAACTAGTACCAGTCATACCTGTGAGGGACAGAGCCACATTTGATGAAGTAAGAAGCAATAGCAGGACGAGCAACATTTCACTATCTTGTTGGCAGATAAGCAACCAGAAGTTGTGGTGTCTCCCTCTCTCTCTCTCGCTCTCTCGCTCTCTCTCTCTCTCTCTCTCTCTCTCTCTCTCTCTCTCTCTCTCTCTCTCTCTCTCACTTTCTCTCTATCTCTCTCACTTTCTGCTGAGCTCTTGTGACGTTTTAATAGCCTTGTTCTGACTTCTGTAGGTGTAAGAGTCTTGTTCGGTCGCCTACTAGCCTAGGTGTAAGAGTTTGTCTGTCTCTCTGTACCATGATCATTGATCCCTTACACTCTACCTGGTTTAGATTATACAAACTTAAAAAGATTTATGAAAGGTTGTCCTATAATAAGGTCCTCGCAGCACCACAACTGATGCTAACTGGGGGGAGTGTACATGATAAGTAGCAGTACTAATTATATTTTCCAGTTCCTCAGCAGGATCAAGACGTATTGAGAGCTGAGACACGATATACGATACAGCACATTTTATACATGCAGCACACAATCCTGAATCGTAGTACAAACCTTTCCAAAACCCCACTCCCCCATTCTCCGAAACACACGATTCTCTGTGTTACCATTTGAACACCCCTCCCTCCCTCTCTCCCCAATTCTCTGTGTTGCCAATTTAACACCCCTCCCTCTCTCTCTCCCAGTCAAATGCTCGCTACCAAAGGTCAAGAACGGAACGTTTTACATTGAAGATGGACTTGAAGCCATGCAAGAGTAAGTTTTAGATGTGCATCTGCATCATTCATCAGCGTCATGTGTTAATCTACCCCAATATATGGAATATTGTTAGTGGTGGTAGTGTGTTTAGATCATTCATCAGTACCATGTGTTAGTGAGTCTAACTCAAACTATGGAATATTGTTAGTGGTAGTAGTATGTTTACAGTTTATAACACCCCTCCCTCTCCATGTTGGTTCCTTTAAACCTCCCCTCTCTCCCAGTGTCCTATACGGCACAGTTCTAAAGCCGAACTGCCCCCTCCCAGTCCCCCTATTAGTTCCAATTAAAACCGTGTGTTTACTAAACCCCTCCCCTCTCCTACCCTAGTGTCCTGTACGGTACAGTTCTAAAACCCAACTGCCCCCTCCCTCCCCCTATTAAATCTCCCTCTCCTCTTCTAGTGTCCTATACGGTACAGTTCTAAAACCCAACTGCCCCCTCCCTCCCCCTATTAAATCTCCCTCTCCTCTTCTAGTGTTCTGTACGGTACAGTTCTAAAACCCAACTGCCCCCTCCCTCCCCCTATTAAACACCCCTCCCCGCTAGTGTTCTGTACGGCACAGTTCTGAAGCCGAACTGCGACGATGGGTTTCAAAGGCAGGGACCTGACACAGTGACATGTGGGGCTGATGGGACATTTGGGGCTGCAAACTTTGAATGTGTCGGTAAGATATAGCTGACACCTTTCAACTGATAAGAGAGCTATACTGTACTTGAATTGTTCTTTCCATTTCCAACCCCCTGAATTCGACATAAAAAAAACCCATATACACAACTCTCCCGACTCCCAGATCTGAATGTGGTTACCTGCCCTACCCTCGACTCCAACTTTGGTACTATGGAGTGTGATGTCACGAAGGATCCAGTTGAATGTACCTATTTCTGTCCCACGGATAACTACTTCGAGTTGGATGATGCTATGGTATCCAAACAAACTGTGACATGTGATTCTAGCACTGCGAAATGGAGTCATATGAGTTCCAGTAACCCACTGGGAACATTCCCACAGTGCTCAGGTACCACATATATAGCTCTCACTTCTCTACCACACTAAGCCCCGTCTTGATTTTGCGCTAAGGTCCCCAGTAACACTTCCTTCTCCCCCATAATAACAGTAAAAGTAACACCCCCGTCCTTCTCCCCCTTCTAGTAACGGATACAGCTACCTATATGTGCTATAACACCGGTGTGTATCTGTATAACGCGCCCCGCGA
>AVPN01003306.1:0-10029 GCA_000695325.1 Pleurobrachia bachei | reverse complement strand
CTCATGAAGATATCCATGGACCACCTACGGAACTTTGGAATTGTAAGAATTGTGAAATGTTGTAACTTTAACATTAGCTGTTAATCTTTTTGAAAACGTTAATCTTTCTGAAAATCTACAGCTAAATAATTATTTTTTCTAGATATCATTGGACCAAACAACGAAAGTTATGGATATAATTGGGAAGCACCACCACAAGAGAAAATGTCCCAGTTCAGAGAGCAGAGTGGAGAGATCGGGTAGTGTTGGAAAAGATAGGAGGCTGGAGAGATGGAATAGTGGTAAAGAGAAGAGAAGATCACTTGAACGAGGAGAGAGTGTGGGTAAAGGAGGGACTGGTATCAAGAATAAGGCACCCCCTCTCAGTGACATGCAGGTTAGTTGTTTGCTGCACTGCATTTATTTATTTTATTTATTTTATGAGCTATGCACTAGCAATTTTAATGACAATAGAAATTTTAATGCCAACTAACCCGCACGATGCCAACTAACCCACACGATTTACACGCTTAAATCCGCTAGATCCCGCTACAGACTCAGCAACCAAGCGCTCAAGAAAATGGGACGGTATGTAGTAGCCCAACTCCAAGCCCAGATAGCTATAGCCAACAAGCTAACCAGTTATGTGCTAACCCTCCTTTACGAGAAGAGAGCGAGGCCACAAAAGCTAACAAGAAAGCCCGGATCACTAAGCCCCTGGTGGATAAGAGCAAATTAACATTTTTACAGATCTTAGCATTGAAAAGGGAGGAGGAGGAGAAACTGGTGTTAAAGAAGAAGTTAGATAACTTAGAGAAGGAATTAACCAGTCCCTCGATTAACCGGAAAGAGGAAGCTGGGCAGAGTTCATCCGTTGTAGTGCCACCAGATCCACTTTCGATTCTAGATCGCTCAGATCAGGTCGGCAAACAGTCCGTTATCAAAGACAAACCTGGCCCTGCCAAGCATGTACCTTTCAAGAAATCAAAACCTAAAAAGGTAATAAAAGAATCACCGAGGAAGAGAAATATACCCAACAAGGTTCTCCTAGTAAGCACGTTTGGTAACTGTGACATTTCGACTGTTGAAGCGGAGAGCAGATGTTATACTACTCTCAAGATTCAGGGTTATACCTTTGAGGGTGTTGGTGAAGAAAAGGATGAATCTCTAGAAGATGCAGCACGACGTGCTTTGTTAATGGGTCCTTTTTTGTTGTCAACGAACATTCCTGTTCCTTATTGGAAGAAAAATAGAAGAAAAAAGTAGAGAGCAATTGGGTATTAAGTATCGTACTGGAACTGTAGTTTTTTCATTTATAATTCAGTTATGCTAACCGTTATCAGTTTTATTTGACCTAATCATTGAATCTTGTCTCAGAAGTAAAGTAGTTTTTAGTCAATTGCCAAGTTCTATTATTATTATCGTTAAGGCATGTCGCGGTTAGTAATTATTAGGCTGTTTTTAAACCAATATTTATCTAAGTGTGTGTTATAGCATTTTAACCGCGATGGCTGATCAGTCTTATGTTATATGGCAATGTATATTTGCTCAGTTTTATTTCTGTATCCAGATTATTTTTTAAGAAAATCCCTGCTGCTTTAATGATTTAACCCATATCAGTGCTGTTTACCAGGCCTATTGATCAGATAACTCTGTCAATATGCACTCTCCTAGTTAAAGTAACAATCTCACCTCCAATAAACAAGTATTTCGTCAGTAGTGGCATGGATGTGTTAGGGATTCTCAACAAGCTAGATACTGAAAAACAAGTTGCTGTAATTTCTTCTGTCTCCCTTTTTCTACAAAACAAAATTCCTCTTCAAATTTCCGAGAGGATTGTGAATGGTAAGATTTGTCTATGTGTATGTATGTAATAACATCAGTCTAAACTTCAAATCAAAACACGAGTTTAAAGAAATACAATCGTTTCGTATGAGCTAGATCGTCAGTCTTAACGCAAATTTCCCCTCAGATGTATGCAATGTGGCTCGAGTAAAGATTTGCTTCACCCAGATAGTTGAATTTCTACTGAGAAGCAGGGAGAATATTGATCTTACGGATAGGAAACTGAAGAATTCTTTACTTTGCTCTCAACAGGTTGGGATGAACTACGATAATATCTTCCTTTGTAACTCTGAGGCTCTCTTTATCTTTCTATAGACTATACTTTTACATTTTATCCATTACCATGATTTCAGCTACACGAGATCGTGATGGAAGAGTTACGAAACATCCCAGCAACTGTCAACAAAAGGGGAACCCTCCTAGATAGTTCATTCTCGGTTCGAATCAGAGATGGTGGCACTCCTTTTGTTAGGGGACAGTTTAGTTTGTCTGATGGGCAGGGTGGTGTGGAGGAGAGGGAGTGTAATATGGGTATTAGAATGTTTCACTCATTTGAACAGTCTTGTAGAGAGGTGTCTCATTGATAGGTGTGTTATGTACAGGTGATACTTTAATTGAGAGATGTTTTCTGAGAGGTATGTTCTGAGAGGTGCCTGGTGCGTTTAAATTTTTATTTTAGCTTTTTGTTGTTGATTGTTGTTATTGATTTTCGTTTATATATAAATTTGTGATGCCAAGAGTTTTTCAAGTTCCCCAGCCCCTTGAGCCAAACTCTATTAGCTGCAACTGATGATTATATATGACACAGTGCTAAAGGGAATGTTCTGTTTCAACCTGTATTTCAAGTGTTTTGAAAGTGATCAGGAGGAAGATCCACGGAGACAGGATCGGTTTGTGGTAGAGGTACCTGAGAATGATTCCCCTCCTCTAGTACTACGAACAATTGATCTGCATCTAGATGCTGATGAATCTTCAATCAGTGAATTGACTAGAATGAACCATGATAGAATTACACCTGCTTCTCAACCAGCAGCATCTTATAACTCTCACTCTGTAAATGGTTCTCAGCTAGATAACTCAGCCTTTATCAGGAATGTTGTATCGCTCGATGGTGAATCGATCAGTTTAAACCCAATAGGATATAATGAGGTAGCAGGTGTTGTGAATACTGACAACTCTCCTGTTATTGAATTGAATCCTCCACCAGTAGAGCCATCCAATGTAGCTCCTTCAGCACCAAGCAGTCCTCCAGCGGACCACCAGACTGCGGGGGAACAGGATCGAGGAAAGCAAACCCCTCCTAGCTCCTGGTTAGAGGGTCGAGTAAGGCAAGCCCCTCCTGGTTATGTTAATAGTGGGGCGAAGGAACCTCCTTCTTATGAAGAATGCATGAACAATATGAAGAAATATGATCCATTCTGAAAGTATGGAAAAAAATGCTAAAAATTATTTATTACACATATTTTTTCGATAAAAAGAATGTTTTTACAACACGTTTTTTATAAAGAATTAATATTTCAAGTTTAATTTATTGTGTTTGTGTGTGTATTATTTGTGAACTGTTTTATTTATTTTAAATGTGTATCGTTTATCGTATAAAGTTATTTCATTTCAATGGTACCGCCGCGCCCGGCTTGCTGTTGATCTAACCAGTAACCATTAACCACCACTAATTAGTACCTGTAGCCATGGGAACGGAATTTGAGTGGCCATGGCAGTACAGTTCCATGGTAACACCCCCCTCCCTCACTAACACTCCCTACTGTAGCCATGGGAACGGAGTTTGAGTGGCCATGGCAGTACAGCTTCCCTCCCTTCTTCACCATTCAACCGATAGTAAAGACCAAAGAACAGCAACTGGCAAGTTGGCGGAACCTCATCTGTGACTACCACCAATACCACAGGAAATGGGAGGTGGATGGAGCCGTGTTCGAGAACGGTAAAATCAGTAGACGGCTCTCACCAGCCGCCCAAAGAGTCGTCCTACAGGATCTGTGTGACCAGGTAATGGGTAGTGATCTTTGGAGTTCCAGAGGATTTAGTGATAATCACGTTGAAAATTTGTTGAAAATATTTTGGGATTAACAAAAAGTAACTGTCATTTACCAGATACACTTCGTTCTTTACAAGTATGAAGTACACAGTGAATATCCTCCAGGGCCAAGGAATAATGGAAGGGGAGCGGTGTTTTGTTCTGTGGAAGAGTGTGGCACAATGGGGATCACTTATCCACGGCTGGGTGACAGAGAGAGGTCTAACTGGGACTGTGCTGACCCTGTTTGAGATACATTCTGGTGATGATACTGAGGGGCAACCTTTCTATGGAATGGGTAAGAAATGGTGCCTGGGGTAGAGAGAGTATAATACGAGAAACACAGTCTTCATTTCACCCCTCTACCCATCTCCTCTCCCTAGATGTGTGGCTGTTACAGCATGTGATCACAATACTAGGTATCCCCCTAATCACTAGTACCCCCTCTACCATTAGATCCCCTAATATTTCCCACTCCCTCACTTCTCCCTCTCCCTAGATGTGTGGCTGTTACAGCATGTAATAACGATGCTAGGTAAGGAGGGAAAAGCAGAACTAATGATGGGGGAGAACGAGGATTTCTCTGATGCGGGTGTAAAGTTCTACTAAAATATACACTTTTATTTGATTACAGTTTCAATTGGTGATTAACCTCTGCGGGTTGAGAGGGAGATAGACAGATCAAGGCACTGTTAGAAGTAGCTGGGAGGAGTGTGATTGTTTGTATTGTTTGGTAAAGGAGGGTTAGAACATATAATAACAAGTGTGATTGTGTAAATATTTTACTGTTTGTAGATTTCACGTGATATTCTGAGGACACGTCATGTGTACAATACCATGATATGTGTTTAGAACCAAGTCCGTGCTTTACGTGTTAAACCCCCCCCTCCGATTCCCGACGTGTTGCACATCTCTAACCCAGCTGTGTACTGAGGTACTCCCTACATGTGTGTGTACTAATATTGCATGTACTTTCCACTAGACTCTACCAAATGGCTAACTAACATGTCGGACAACAAGGGTGCTGTTTATGAGCCGCTAAGTGGCGTTCCACTGCCACCAGTATCCCGGAAAAGAAGGGAACCAAACAATCAGGATAACCCCAACTATGATACGGAACCAACACCCGACTACCAAGATGAGACAGCGGTAGGTTTAACAATGTTCATTTTAACCCTTAACCCTGTGGGAGGAGATCGATTTGTCTCCCCCACAAATAACATATGTAACGAAGCCTCAAAAAGTATTATTTTTGGCCCCTCACCTTATCTTTGGAAGATTGTATTATTAATTGATTAATTAATCTCCTCCACCTCAGTATTCGTATGAGAAGTACATGAAGAGTGAATATCCACGGCCTGGTGGGACCCGTTCCCCCTCGAATTCATCTCAAGTTGATATCATCAGTACATTTGCAGACAGTACATCACATCAGGTAACACAGTTCTAACATTTGGTAACGAAATTACCCCTCTGTAATTGAGGGCATTGCAAAAGTAAGGCACGTCTTAGCGTGCCCGCAATGTAGGGGAACTGTGTTACCAATTCTTACATGTATTGGAGGGTAAAAACATGCCAGGTTTATGCCAGGTCAAACAGTTCAAACAGTTCTAGTCTCTCTACACATTGCACAGCTCAACTATGTCCCAAAACTAATTAAAATCCCTATCTAGACATACGAAGAGATCCAACTACAGAGTGCTACTGGGTTTGGTGCTGGGTTAGTGTGTCTATCTGGCGAGACACTCCTCGGATACCCATTCCTAATCCTCCGCCGGCAATGTCAACTAAATGTGGGCTGCCGGGCCCGGGATCTCTCACCGTTACTAATGCTCAAGGCAGTGTACCAGATACAAAGCAGACAGGGAGGTGCAGCGCTCTGGAAAGGGTTCACTTGCCACCTAATGTTGGAAGGTATACAACTATCTTCAGAGGCTTGTATTAGTCACGTGACTGGGCTACCCAAGGAACTACCATCTCTATCTGAGGGACCTGGCAGGCTGATAGGGTACACAACACTCAAGACAATGTCAACTATTCTAACTCTTCCCGTCTTGTCTGCTGTGTTACTAGAGACGGTACAAAGTGAGAGTGCACGAGCGGAGATAGCAACACCAATGTCGTGTTTGAAGGAGGCGGTGTTGAGGCTGTTTGGTAGGGGCAGTGGGTACCATCATCGCCACTTACTACCAATGCACCAGCTCATCCTACCAACCCGTGAGTAACCAAGGGGGAGGGTTGGGTATTAGTTCTGTATTCAATGGTTTTTCCTTGTGTAAAAGCTGTCAAATGTTGTGGGGTGCGGCTAGCTAGTGCCGTTGAATGACCGATTCATTAATTAATTATCTAATTAATTAACTAATTAATTACCTCTCTCTCTTAGTTGTCTATACGCTCTGTTGGGATTTGATCAGTAATCTGGTTCACTCGGGTGTGTTAAAAGTCTACAGAATGAGACAAGACAGACAGGGAAAGTTACAAGCTAAAAACACACTGGTAAGTCCTCCAATACAACATAAATTAGAAGTGCCCCCACCTCTCGACTACTCCTAATCTAGAGCCGTGGTAGCTAAGCTGGAACGTAGCTACCATATATCCTTTCGTAGCATGGCAGCAAGGGGTTATTACATGCCCAATTTAGAGCCTATGCGGGGTGGTGAATGGATAATTTGTTAATTGGGGCCCCATAAATCGTTAACATGTTTCCTACATTATATATCAGATGGATAGTGTATGGCCTGAACTGTTAGCAGGCACCCTGCACTGTTTTGTAGCAGATATATCACTTCTACCTCTGGAGATTATCATGAACCGGTTACATTTACAGGTAATTAGCAATTAGTAATTAGCAAATAGTAATTAGCTAACATAACATGGAGGTAATCACTGTTGGACAAACCCAAATAAAAGTTGTGTCGCATTGTCCCACGCGCTTGTCCAACGTGACCAATATCTCTCCCAACTTATCTCTCAGTTTATTCCAACTAATCCTAACCAACTCTCTCCCACCTGCAGGGTTCCCGAGCTATAGTGGACAATGTTTTGGATGCTCGTCATGTCTTCCCATACCTCTCCAGCTATAGCACCGCCCAACAGTGTATAGAGGCCCTTATAGACGAGGAAGGGGTGACTAGTCTGTGGAAAGGTCTATCTGCTGTTCTACTTCAATACACATTGAGGCTAACTGTTGTCCAAACCGCCAAATTGGCACTCAAGTATTTTAGACCCCAGCCAAAGGAGCACAATGACTCACTGTCCGTTCATGTTGAACAATAATAAGTGATGAGGGCCAGGGCCTTACCGTGAGGACGAGGATATTTTTTAGATTGATTAGAGATAGAAAGATTTAGAGAGATTAGAGATAACGCGATGTTTGGTTTATGAAGTTGTTTCTGATACGAGTTGCGATCCTTTTCTATAACACTCGAGAGACAATATTAGTATGAGAAGGAAGAGTTGAGAGACTGAATTTCATTTTCCTATCGGGAATTTTGCACCCATATAATAGTGCCACATTTGTTTTTGATTGTAACATGTTTTGTTTATAGCCTTTTTTCTTTTTCACAGAAATAAACCTTGTTATGTTGCTTCCTACTACCGTTAAAAGTTGAGAACATTCCAAAATTCAAGGAAGCCTTGTTGATAAAGTTTGGCAGCGCTGACAGTTGCCCCACCATTAGTCACACAAATCCAACAACATGTCAGGAGCGCGCGAGGTCACTTTCAGCCAACACGCGCGCGGGTAGGAACGTCCGTGCAGGAATATACCGAGAGAGAACGGAGCACCGGAAATACAAGTGCCGACCCACTTCACAAAGTAAAGTTTATCTGGGAGCTAGCCAGGAAAAGCAAAACACAGTAGTTAATTTAAGAGACTATTTCCCTATACAAACTATTTACACCTTCTCTGATACCACACAATAAAGTAAACAACCAATCAGAACTCGTTATTTAGGTCACATGACTAGTTATCAGCCAATCAGAACCAGATTTTGATCAATATCACGAGGCTACAATTTTCCGGTCAATTTCACGAAACCGGTTAATCTTATCCAACTGGGATTTGAGAGTTTGATTGTCCTGTTGGGAGAGGGCTGAGAATCTCTGGAGGCTGCCCGTTAGTTCTACCACAGATGAGCTTGGATAGTTGTGCCTGCAGGGAATTTGGGGTTGTGAGTCAGAGAGGGAGGGGGTCATAGAGAGGCAAAGAACTCAAAGGGGTGGTAACGGGGATTAATAGAGGGATTAATAAAATACTAGTAATTACCAATTCATCACCACCAAGTCACTGCACCTCTCTTACCGTGTGGCTCCAATAACAGATCCGTTACTGAGATTACTCAGGTTCAGGGGACTAAGCGGACTCATCCCAAAATGAACCCCTCCACCTCCTGGTGGTGATTTTATCGGACTAATCTGTCTCTGGGGACTACTAGGGACCCGCTGGGGTGGGCTGCTGCTGGGTATTCTCCGTGGTCTGTATTTCTGGCATGCAGGACATTCCACAGCCTGGGCATTCAGTCCCTCTCTGTCAGATCGGAGTAGTTCTTTCTCTGCAGCTAGTCCTGCAGCTCTATCCTGTGGGCGGAGGAGGGTGTTAGTTAGGGAAATAATCCGTGCTCTATCCTGGGGGGTGAATTGAGACTGCATAGACTCTATCCTGAGTGATATGAGCTGAGGGGGGACTATCAGTACATTCATTCTGGGCGAGTTGTGACGTCACTGTTACGCCAATACTGGCCTTGGGACAACGGGCAAGTAAACTATAAAGTGTAAAGGTACTTGTTTCTTGTATTGGGTATGTTACAGTTGAAAGTTACAGTTACAAGTCTCAAGTACATTGTTACCTTGAGAGATTTCTCCTTTAGGTTCATTTCATCCTCTCTCATCCTCAGGTCTGCCTCAAGCCGTGCCAGTTGTTTCTGCACAGTCACACACTCCTGTTTAGCTCTAACCAGTGCCTCACTGTACCCCTCTGTCTCCTTTGCTCGCGTCGTTAATTTCTCCGCTAGATCTGCCAACCTGAGAGTGTGGTTTGATCAATAGGTGGTCGCGGGACAAGTACAAAGGGATTGCTTGAGGTGGTAGATTCAGCACATCACCATATGAATTATTGGCTGAGATTACATGCTCTCTTCTCGCACGGAACCCACGACACAAGACACAGTGGTAACTAGTATAGTAGTTACCTCTTTTTCTCGCTCTTCAGTTCCTTTTTCTCCTTCTGTAGTGACTCCACAAATATCTGCCGAGTCTGCTGTTCCTTATCCCACACGTCCCTTTCAGCCTGTATCTTACTGACATCCCGCTTAGCTTTATCTAGCATTGCGTTAGCTTGGGCCTCTGTATCCAGCTGTTTCATGGCTCCTGATGAGAAGTATAGAACTAGTACCTGATGATGTGCAAGTATTTCTTTCACGAGAAGGCAATGTTATTCCACCTTTTCGCCAGCTCCGCCCGTAAAGAAGAAAAGAACATAACAATACAAACACATTGAAAACTCAAAGTTTTCTATCTCTTACCTCGTGCGACTTGTTCCGTTGCACGTTGCGACTCACACGCCACCCTACTTCTCTCCTTCGTTATCTCCTTTCTCTCCAAATACAACTTCTCCATGTTCTCCCTCTGTTCAGATATCATAGCTTCTCTCTGTCTCTCTAACTGCTCCCGGGCTTGTTCTAACTTCCTCTCCTCCTCCACCTTGTCTGCTGCCCAGGCTGCTTGGAGGGACCTCAGGCGTGTCTCTTCGGATAGTAATCTGTTCTGGGCTGCACTACTCATTCTAGTTTGTTCTCGGAGATGGGACTCCATCTTTCCTACAATCTCCTGGTAGATGGGGGGCTGTTAACAATTGTACTAATTTGATAGCTAGATTTGTACCGGCGGACGGGTATCGATCGGTTTAGTGGGGGTAGGGTATTTTTGGTTTATTGAAGGCTATAGGGTCGATTTGTACCCGTAGACGGGTATTGGGCAATTCAGTTGGGGGAGGGGGTAGGGGTGGTCTTTGTATCGGTACCTGAAGTCGGGTGCGTTCCTCCGATATCTCCCTACTCTGTTTGTCCAGGTTTATTTTCAGATCGTGTAGATATTCACTCATAACCTTTGCAGCCCGTTCCCTCTCTTCCAGAGTCACAGATCTAGATAAGAGTGGGTGATATAGTGCAACCTCA
>AVPN01003305.1:0-10129 GCA_000695325.1 Pleurobrachia bachei | reverse complement strand
TTTAGCCAGGCTATGGCAGCGTTTAAATACAAAGATTACTACAAGTATGGACTCAGTTCTACTGCTAGTAATGAGGGAGCTAATTTACATCAGTTGCTACCTAGAGGGGAGGGTGTTATTATTTTCAAGGAGGATTACCCTGCCATTAGTAGGAAGGATAGTCCAGGCTCAATCGATCAAATGATACGGATTTTAGACTTGGAGAAATCGCTGATTTTACCCAAAATTAGTTCTCCTCAGACATTCGATGAGGCATGCAAAGTCTCGGACACTCAGCCGTGTGTTATATTTGTGTTCGAATCTAAAGCGGATTATACCACCACACGATCTCTCATCCAAAATGGTGAACTTGTCTTCAAACGAAACTACCAGTTTTCCTTCCTATACCGAGATGCACAATTCCAATTTATCGAATCCTTCTACCCGCCATACCCAGTGAGTAACACTCTCATTCTCTGGCGACATTCCTACAAGACGGCACAGTTCACTTGGTTACCCAGATGGGACCTTGCCAACGTGGCCGTCCTCTACCAAAACCTGAAATCCTCCAGTCCCGGGGGATTGATCACCCTGGGAACTATCACCAACGAACATGCTCCCTCAATAGTTGACAACATCATCGAGTTCTTCAGATACTCAGGGGAGAGTATAATAGCTCAGGTTCACGTTATATCTCTCAACACCTGGTTATCAATAATCAGCATTATCACCTTGTTCTGTGTGACATTCCTAATCAACACGGAACAGCCTCATCAAGATCGACATGACGGACAACAGGAAGAACAACGAACATTCAGACGCAACACACCCTCTGTACAGCTGTTAGAGCTAAATGAGGGTACTATATCACGATTACTTCCCACTGGGAGATCCCAGATTTCCCTTCTAATTGTGTGTGATAGGAGGAATGATGTGGCACTACCTGTTAAGGTCGTGTCTGCTCAGCTGAAGGAGCTTGCCAGGACCAGTAATTTCCAACTAGCTACAGTCTCTCACTCCGACTACAAAAGTTGGTTGTTACGATTTGCTGAGCACGCCGGGTGCAGGTTAATTGAGGGTTCGGTGATAGCAGTTAACTTTAATAAGAAATATTACAACTTTTTCACGCCTGTCAATATGTGTTCCAATAGTTCACTTGGTAACTTGCAAGATAGGGTAACGCTGTGGTTTGAGAGGTTATGTGAGGGCAGTTTGCCTCGTTTCAATCTTGAGAGTATGGAACTACCCACTGTTTCGACGTGATATATGAGGGATATATTTCTATATATTTGTGTGTATAAATTTGTTATTTTCTTGTTTAACTTAATTTGATTCCACTTCTTCCCTTTGAAAATTTTGCAATTTTTGTTAACTTTGCCCCAACTCCCAACACACCGCTAACCGCTCTGTACACATAGTTGGTTTTATCGGACATGGAGGTAACACACGATCGAGTTCCCAGTAAGTATTGTATTCCTTGTTACAAACACATCGCAACACTACATTTAGAAACAGACACACTATCTCTTGATCTTGGCAGTCATTTATCTCTCAATGCGTGATTCAGTTCACGAGATAGTTCATTCGTTCAGTGTGCTTGTTTCTTAGTAGATGTTGTATTGTGTGTGTAAGCAGGGAATTAATTCATTGTAAGTAAGAGTTTAACTTTGTGTGGATCCAGTGGTATTTACCACTGTTATACCACGTATATCTCAATCATGTCGTGTGGGCTGGCAGTTTTTGGGCCGGCCGCAACACGCTCATGTCACACTAGGAGATGGGATAAGGGGGCAAAGAGGCATCTTTTGGGCCTGCCATACTTTCCCGTCGAAACAGGGTGCTGCTGTGCACACCCGAGTAGAGTTGAGTTGTGTATTGGTGGGTGAGCTGTGCTCCCTTTGTAAAATAATCAGGGGGTTGGATAATATTCAGGGGGGCTAGGGTTAGAACTTGCCACCCCTAACAAACACCCCCTCTTCCAGTGACATCAGAGGGTACTGCCATAGCGACTGAGTACCTGACTGCATTTGTTAAAGAGGCCATTGACCGTGCGGTTCAGCAAGCCAAAACAGAATCATCTGATACTGTAGAGGGAGATCATCTTGAGAAAATCATCCCACAACTGGTTAGTTCTGTTTGAATACAAAAACCGAAAGAATCATCACAATGATATATCATTGTGATGATTCTTTCGGTTTTTGTATTCAAACAGAACTATATGTTACATATATGTTACAAGTTGTTAGTTGTCACTTTTTTAATATAGTTTTTAACAAATCTCTCTCTCCCTCAGTTACTTGATTTCTCGTAAGACATGACACTCAGCTTTATGGACGAGTTTAACTTTTCACAGACCTACGCCACACCTCAGACGGAGGAGTGTACTAAATGTTCAAAACTGAACACAGAGGTAAGAAACATGTTGTCCCTAGTTAGGCTAGTGTATCCCATCGTTTCGGGAGAGTTTAGAAGAACTATTATTCGGGTTATTATTCGGATCGTTAGCCAGACTAAGCATTTAAAACAAGTTAGTCCACTATCACAAACATGTTTTAAATCCCAATTCCCCTTCAGAATACAGAGTTAAAGAACCTGCTTGCGACAATGAAGCAACAAGCCGCCAAGACAGGTGAAGTGCTCAAGAAATTCAATGCAGTCTTGAAAGGGAGTCAAGCTCAGAAACAGAAAATTGAAATGGTGAGTTTTACATAGTTCTTGTTAGTTGTTATTCCACGACCTTCAATTCTCTGAGCGTTTTATAATACTCCGCACTAGGAGGAGACGTATAATTTAATATTCTTCTACACACAAATTTCCTAACATTCTTCTTCCCAGCTGGAACGACGCGAGGAACAGAGATCAGGAGAGCTCCAGATGGTTCGATCCCAGTTAAAACGAGCTCTAGATAACCCTGGAGAGGACTACCAGAGGAAGATAAAACACCTGGAATCAGAGCTGGCCAATGAGAGGAGTGCTAGTGGTCACGTGAACAGACAGTTTGACACCCTCCAGAAGCAGATTGAATCTCTGGATGAGGAGAGAAAGGGTCTGTTGAAGGAAAAGGCAGCTCTCAAAAAGAAGCTGGAGTACATCACTGTGAAGTGTAATAAAGCTGAGAAAGCAGCTAAACAGGCACCTGCATCATCATCAGGGGCTTCGGCAGTAACTGGTGGGGGTGGTGATGAGAAGATGGCTGATCTGAGGAAGGAGATAGGGGTGTTGAAAAGGGAGAACACCCGTCTCCAGAACTTCAACGAGACAAAGATCAACGACCTGGCGGACAGGAAGAATAAAGACATTACAGCCCGACTAACAAGCATGGAGACCATGATGCAAAGTATGATGGAGAGTATGAGAGATAATGTTGCTGCTACAGGTGTCAGAAACACCTACAGAGGTGTCCCGAAGATGTCACCCAGTGGTAAGAGGATGGGACGACCTCCAAAACGAAGGCTCCCCTCTCCAGAACCAAGTGAGGTAGAAGAACCCTCGACACCTCCCCCACCTCGGTTCAAGAAGCCTGTAACACGGCCTATAATGAGGGAGACCGCACTAACAGATTGCATCTGATGGTGAGCTAGCAAGTCAGTTGGAGTCGTCCCTGAATGATGTTTTGATCTGTGATCCTATTCTCAAGACACCCCCAAGGAAAAAGAGGGGTCGTCCATCTACCAGAGCTGCTTCTCAGGCAGCCGTACAAGCCATGGCAGTCGCGATATCAGCTAGGAAAGCAAAAGTAGCAGCCCCTTCCTCAAGTACTCCTTTACCAACAGGAAGTACTCCTTTACCAACTGCGACAGAAAAGGTCTCAACTCCCTCCTCTCAACCATCATCATCATCCAGACAGCAATCCACTGGTTTCCAGTTCCCCACCAGCGCCATATTCGATCTCTTCCTACCCCTCCCAATCATCACACCCCTGGAAGCTCCCGTAACAGTGGGAGAATCATCTGCTGTTAGTGAGAGTCCGATAGTTCCCCGTGAGTCAGCTGCTACACCCGTCAAATCTGAGTTGAGTATTTCAGCAGCGGTGAAAGCAGAACCTGCGGTGGTTGTACCAGCACCCAAACCAAGTTTCATACCGGTCAGATTTGTGAAGGCAACGGCAGCTGTTGAACCTGTCAAACCTGTTGAACCTGTCAAACCTGTTGAACCTGTGAAAATCGTTAAACCTGCGATAATCGAACCTGCTAAACCTGTGACAGTCGAACCATTGATAGTTGAGCCAGTCAACATTGCTAAACCTGTGGTTGATGAACCTGTTGTTGAACCTGGTACTCCGGTGAAACATGAACCTGAACCTGAAGATCTCCCTGTCATCTCTCTTGAACCTGCCGGGACACCAGTGAAGGGTGAGGTAGGTGAACCTGCTGTGAAACAAACCCCCGAGGAGAAACCTCTAACAAAGTTGGAACCGCTTCCAGTTGTTTCTGATCCAGTGGTAACAACTGTAACAAATCCTGAGCCTGTCTCACCTGCCGCTCCTTCCCTTGTTCCAGTTGCAAAACCTGAAACTCCCGCAGCTCCTGAGCCTGAAACTCCCGCTGCTCTTTCTCAAGTGGCAAAGCCTGAAACTCCCGCTGCTCCTTCTCAAGTGGCAAAGCCTGAAACTCCCGAAATTCCTGTTATGACACCTGTTCCCGAAACCTCCCAGGTTCCTCTCACTATGACACCTGTTCCCGAAACCTCCCCGGTTCCTGTGGCACCAGTGACCCCTGTAAAGGAGGAAGTAGCCCCCAGCAATGGTCCTTCAACCAAAGAGGAACCAGGACCAGCACCATTTGGTAGTCCTGATTTCCAACCGATATTCATCAAAAACAGGCGGGTCCGGTCAACCCAACCAGTGCTAACCCTCCCTCCCATTATAATCCCCCCTGTGAAGAAGGAGGAGAAGATTGATGTGGTGGAGGATGAGATATCAGTGATATGTGATCTCTCTGGGGGAGATCAGGTCCCAGCAGCGCCACTGAAAATATCTCCAAAAGAAGATACTCCTGCTGAAGAGACTCCTGTTTCAGAAAATACTCCTACAGAAGAGATGGCCCGTCCCGTCACTCCACCCCCTGCATTCCACGCCTCATTCTCTGATACCATAGTGACTGCTAATGACATGCAGTGTGCATTTGAGGTTGACGTGCTGTCCACTAATAGTGAGAGGAAACTGAGACGAGTCCAGAAGATGTTGAATTCAGAGGGAAAAGGGGCGTCTCCCACAAAGAGGTTGCGAAGAAGGACTATTAGTCTGAGTGAACCGGGGTTGAAGAAAAGAAGGACGGCTAGTACTGACAAGAAGAGTGGTGTAAAGAAGGGTGGTAAGAAGGATCAAGTGAATGGAATAGAACCAGTGGTAAATGGCAATATCACAGTAACTGAAGACCTTCCAGAGGTATCCACCATGGTAGAGACACTGTCCAGCTCAGCCCCAGTATCTCAAGAGCCTAGCATCTCCTCTACCACGACTGTACAGACATTGTCTAGTTCAGCCCCAGAAGTACCAGCACCAGAAGTTGCAGTACCGACAGAAGACATATCGTGTGATGATGTGCCACTTGCTATTGTTTATGGAGACGACGAACCCTCCACATCCACTGTGGACATTCCACAACCTGTCGAGGAACCATCCAGAAAACGGAAGAAATCCACAGCTCCAATCGTGGAAACAATCTTCGACCTCTTCATCCCCCTTCCTCAGATCACTAAACCGGATCTAACCCTCACCACTACCACCCCCGCTCCACCTGCCCAGCCCCTTAACTCTGTCCCCCTCCAACCCTCTGTAGTGACAACCCCAGACGGGCTACGCTTCCTGCCCGGATACGAAGATTACAAGGATGTGAGGTGTGACAAGAAAGTTGGGCAGCTGATCACTGAGATGTTTAGAAGGAATATGTATGACAGTGATCCTGATTTGGGGTACCTTTACCGGACATTGGTCTACAACATCCAACACGGCAATATTATCCAGCCTGATGTGAAGTTTTGTGCGGTGATTAGGAATGAGATTGTTATCAGGAATGGAATTGAAACAGCCCAAGCACCCCCTCCTGTGTCTGTCTTAGTAGAGTTCTTCCACTCTCTACTAACAAAGATTTCTGAAGCGTGCCCAGGGTTTGGTAATGATGTCCTGAAACAACTGTTCATGAAACTAACAAAAGGTGGAATCAACTTTGATAATCGGATACCAACAATGTTCCAGTTTTGTGTCCAACTATCCACCGCTATGTCAAGTTTTGAGGATCTCCGAGCTCATGTGATCCGGATTATCCTCCGGAAAACCATCAGGAATTCCTACCAGCTAATGAGCCAACTAAACCAGATCTCCACAGAGGTGATGTTGGGTGTCAGCAGCCCTAAAATGAACAGGAAGGATAACTTACTGCACTTGTTGGGACTAGAGTTCTTCCTGAGGTACGGTAAAGTGAGGTACACCCCTGCAACCTTCACAGTGGGGGTATGTGCACCAGTTTAATGTTGAGCACAGACTGATTAAGAGAGCTCTAACTGCTGTTACTACCAAGGGAGAGGAGGACTGTGGAACTGACGAACAGGTTGGTAGACACTGTAGACACAAACATAGTACATACAATGGTCTTTAGTTGATACACAATACACGTAGATACTCACAGACCCACACTTACATACTGTTATGTAGCGTTCTATACTGTTTGTACATTCTATGTGTAGGCGTGTGTAGAAAATAAAAACGGCATCGGTTTAGTTGCCATATATCAATGTCCAAAATCATCTGGCTAGTTTATTATAGTACTTTCTCTTCTAGCTGAATGTTGCAGTATTCCTGTTTAACTATCAACGAACAATCTATATTAAAATTCTTTCTCTTTTCAGGGTCTGTTGTGTCTACGGTTGATGGCTAAATCTCAAACCTGGGACTGGGTAATTGGTACTCTTCTACCTGAAATGTTCAAGGTTTTGGAAAATACCACTGAGTACGGTGTTTCAAGGTGAGTGTCTAATTAGTAATTAGCCTCTAATAATTAGGGTCTAATTAGTGTATGCTACATTTTCAATAATACTCAAACTAACCAATTAATCCACAGGATGCTGAGTGCAATCAGTCACCTAATTGTATCGGAGATAACTGATAACAGAGCTGATATTGCTGTCATCAGAGAACGACTTGTACCCTGTATCATCGACATTGCATCTTCAGGTACTAGCACAGTTACAGCGCGCCGCAGTACAAAGCAAACAGTCCGGGTTTAAATTATCTGCGCGCCGCTCTTTATCACATGACCTAATTTGGGATAGCGCCAATTTAGTTGTCTCCAACTGACACATATTTGCTGGTTTATTAACCTCTATTTCCCCTTCTTCAGGACCTACAGAGGATGTCAAGATGTCAGCTATAGGATGCTTGGTTGACGTCTATCCCATCTCCCCCGAATCTATCAAACCAGTTTTGCAACTCTGGCATAATGTGAGGAACACAGCTCGCCCTATGATATCAGACAGTGACAGTTTTAGAGAACTAGAGAAATGTGTGTTGAAAGTTTTAACCAACTGAAGAGGCTTATCAGCTTGGTTTTGTCGCAGTGTTTTTAGCATAAAGTTTTAATTTATTCGTTTTACAAAATAAGCTGTTTCTCTTTGACTCGGAAGTGCCCCAAATAAAAATGTGCTCTGAGAGCATTGACCTGACTTGTTTTGTTCAAACCCTGGGCGGGACCTTCGACAAATATATCAGGAGGAGCTCTCATCTCAGATTTTCCCACGGGTGGAGCGCGTACTTTGCTGGCAATGTCTACTTTTTACTTGAAATCATCGCGCGTCTCCCGCCGCAGTAGTCTTCGTCACATATTGGCCCACATCTTTCTCTGAAATGAATCTAAGTTCGAAAGGCTGTCAGGTTTCGATTTACCTATGACTTTCTTATTGCCAGGCACTGACATCGGCCCGGTGCGGAGAGGACAATTTTATTTGAGAAAAGAAACATATTCATGATTACTTTACCAGTTATCACTCAGAACATCATATTCTACATATAACTAGTTCCACAAGTTTGTGGAAAATTAGCTCCAATTTTGTTACTTTCGTAACCCTCGCTTCGCGAGCCGGCGTAGCCGGCGAGCGGGAGCAGTTTCTTCAAAAACAGGGTCGCGCAATCTGACAACTCCAATTATACTCTAGTAGTTTCATAAGAAACGCATTGTCAGTGACTTCAGACCGCCATTCCTATAGCAGTACCTATTAAAATTAAGATTTGTGGAAATTGTGACAGCATCCTTCAGGAAAACATTAATAACTCGTGTGAATAGCTCGTCCCTCCCACGACCTGCAAATTCAAGGAAAGAAATGGAATTTCTAGATTGATATTTGAATTCAGCATGTTTCCTTGATGTATTTAATCACCTTACCTTCCCGATTGTGCGAGCCATTCAGTTCACCTGTTGTGTTGCTGTGTATTTGGCATCGTTTGTATCTGAAGAGAGGGATGGAGAGAGAGGGAGAGAAAGAGAAACAGAGAGAGACAAACCGACAGGAAGAGACAGAAAGAAAGGGAGTATGCCGAATATGGTATTGCATGTAGAGCTCATCATATTAGTTGATTTGCTTCTTGGATCTCTATGGCTTACAGCAGCAGTATTCGGCTAAAGGAAGTGAATATAATATTACTCTTTTTCCAGAGAAACTCCCTCTTTTTCAGTTTCAATAATTTCTAGAGTCAATATTTTTGCAGTTTCTGTATGTCGGCGCCATACCACATTTGATTCTTAGATGGGGTCGCGGCTCCATTGTATTGTTCATACTATTATTTGCAACAGCACAACGGCTCCAGGCAGGTCAGTTTTACCTCTCCTTTGAGAATTTCATTCCATGTGGCTCTACATATATGGAGTTGTTATACTGCAGTTACCCGAGTTTAATAGTTAGAGTGTAGGCGTTGTGTGAGAGGGGGATAGATAGCAGAGAGAGAGAGAGAGACATAGAGAGAGAGAGAGAGAGAGAGAGAGAGAGAAAGAGAGAGAGTGAGAGAGAGAGAGAGAGAGATAGATAGAAAGAGAGATGGCAGAGAGAGAAAGAATACACCTCACACATCAGCCTAGAACTGTTGACAACCCTAGTGAGCTTCAGCTCATCACCGTTATGTGTGCACCAGCTTCCTTTCCGCTGTTTGTACTGATTTGTTTAGTCTATGACTGCAACTTGTCTGGCACAAACTTTCTGATTTATCCTCCTAACGATCCAAATGCGACTTCAATGATAGCGGTAAAAAGTTTGTTTTTGTATGAAACTGGATTTTTACTGGCTAATGAACATGCAGCGATTACCATGTAAAGAGGCAGGTGTTTCTTGACCCCCCCTGGTTCCAGCTCCCCCTGGTTCCAGCTCCCGTGCCCCGCGACAATAATTATTATAAAGGAGGCTGGAGGGTTCACGTGTTTTATAGAAGATAGTACCACGCGACAGCGTGGTACTCTGTGAATAGATACACCGAGGGCGTAGCCGGAGTGTATCTAGTAGCTCGTGAGCCTGCAGGGCGAACGGAGTTCGTTATTCTAAAAACACGACCGCAGGGAGTGTTTTTAGATTACCTCTGACACGACCGTAGAGGAGTGTTAGAGGTTTACTTAGTACACGACCGAAGGGAGTGTGCTAAGTTTATGAACTCACAAGCAAAAAGAGTTCCACGCTACAAGTGGTACTCTTGCATTGTATCACGAGCTAAAAGACAAACAACAACTTCTGGTACAACAACAGAAACAAAGAAAGATAATGATCAAAATATGCATTGTGTATTCAGTGAGAGAGATAAAAAGAGTGTGTCTAGCAAAAGATGCAGTGTTACTATAGTGATAAGTGAAAGTGAAAGTAAGATAACGCGTGACGCGAGAGAGATGCAGTGTATCTAGTAATGGCGAGAGTGCAACTCCGTAAATAGTTACACTCCCGTTTACACGTAACGTAAAGGCTCATAGTACCACCGTAGTGATACAATGTGTGTAGCAATACTCCTAGAGTCCCTGTTATAGATCTTAAACATTCTCTCATTTCATAATGTACACAACAGTCTACATCTTTAGCCTACCATCCTTAGTCTCTTCTAGAATTCTTTATTCGCTGTGATATTTTCAACGCCTTTTCTCTTTCACGACCAATATAGTCTATTATAACACTAGACGAGAGAAGG
>AVPN01003302.1:0-10054 GCA_000695325.1 Pleurobrachia bachei | reverse complement strand
GATCATGATTGAGAGCTCCAAAATGTATGCTCTGTATCAGACTGTACAAGGTCTAATTACTCCGCCCCCGCTCATTCTCTATTCAATCCTTCTCACTTTTTTGTTGTTACGAGCGGTCCACGATCGAACTCTATTCTCTAACCGAGCACCCAAACTTGTTTGAGAACATAGTCTTTGTATTTAACCAAAATGCAATGCACTGAGTTACTTACTTTGACAAGTCTTTATTTTATCTTCTTCAAATAGTTCGGTATGTAAGTTACAACAAAGTTATACAACTGTATTTAGTATGTAAGTTATGTAACATTTGTATAATGAAGGATGTCCATTGTGTTTTAAGCTCATGCGAGCTATAGTGCTACTAAAGTGTACATGCTATTTGTTTTCCTAAACAGTAGCTAAACGCTTTAGTGAACCTTGCAGTAGTGCATCCCTTCCAACCCCTACCAAAATTAGTGCTTCATAATCTCAGCCTGAAACTTCGAATTACCTCTCTTTCTATAACTGGGGTGTGATTCTAATCTCCCCAACTAGACGCCGCGTCACGACCTGTTTTCGTGACAACTGCTTTCTTCGTGGGACTCTGCATCTTAGTAACCATGACGACATCGTGGGACTCTGCAATGCTCATGTTCTCTGCATTAGGCGAAACGTGTGATTTTGAGATTGAACGTGACACACTGCATTTCCTCGTCTTGTTAAGTGATCTCTGATCAGTGTGATTCAGCAACCACACAACCACTTAACACCTTCCGCTCACGTTCTAGTTAACCATGCTGCAGTGAAGCTGTGATATCAATGTGTGACGACTGACGATGGATCAGAATGATGATAACCACCCTGGTCCCTCCCAGCATGATGAGCATCTACCTCCACCCAGCCCCCAACCAGTGGATGGTTGTTTCAGCTGTCTGGCGTGCCGGCTGGTGGGCCGGTTAGACACTGAGATATCGGCTGTAAAGAGGAGAATGTTCTTCAACAGTTCTCCTGAGGTGGGTCCCGAGATGGAAGATGCAGTATTTGTGGACGAGACCCTGGATAGAAGGGTTAAAAGTAAAACTAACTCGGTAAATCATAGTGGGACATCCCCCTGTAACATCCGTAATGTGCTGAGGTCCTCTACGGATGCAAGCTGCTCTGACGAAGACGAGGAGGAGGAGTTGGTTGAGATCCAACACCCTCCTGCCCCGCTAGTGACCAGCTCCAATACTAATGACCCCAGGAGGAGATCTCCCTCCATATTTGTAGAGTTTGTCGATGACGTCACCAAGTTGAGTGTTGCAGGACAGAGCTGTGAAGAGGCCGCCTTCCTGCCTTCCTCAACAACAGAGGAAACAACAGGTGACGTTACCATGACAACTCCTGCTGCTGAGTTCATTGCCCTGAATGTTGTGGAGGATGACATGCCCTCTGCTCACACCGACATTACGGATCTGTATGACAGTGAAGAGGATGACGGACATTCCTCTGTACAACTGAGAGAGCTGGAACAGTTCTTTACACCTGTTGGACCAGGCCCTGAGAATGATGGATTTTTTGAAGCTGTTAGTCCAGCTCCGATAAGAAATGATCACTCTCCAATCAGGAATGATCCCTCTCCAACGCTGTCACCGAGTCCTGGACTAGTCAATCCGCCTAGTCCTGAACCAAGTCCTGATCCGAGTCCTGAACCAGAACCTGAGCCTGAGCTGAGTCCCGAATTATCGAAACTAAGTTCAGTACCGGTTACACCAGATCCAGAACCACAGCCTGAGCCAACTCCTGTTAGTCCTACCACACCAGAGGAGGATAAGCTCTGCTCAGCAATACCGATACAACGCGTGGATCCTTCTCCGGAACCGATACAGCAACCAGAGCCGATAGAGCTAGTTCAACTGTCTTCAACTCCTGACAAAACTACTCCGGAACCAATACCAGACCCGGAACAAAGGACCCCAGAACCAGAATTGGATAAAACGACTAAACTGAGCTCCACCCCTGAACCCTCGAAACCTGAAGCAAGTCCAGAACCGTCGCCAATGGAACAAGTTAATGTTTGCTCCACATCTGACCCTAAAACTCCAGAACCGGGACCTGAGCTTGAACCAAGTCCTGAGTTATCGAAACTAAGTTCAATACCAACTACATCAGAGCCAGCTCCAACTCCTGATCCTGAGCCAATTCCCACTACACCAGAGGAGGACAAACTTTGCTCAGCAATTCCTGCACCTACTCCCGACCCAGAGCCATCGCCAGACCCAGTTCCCGAGCCAGATCCGGAACCAGTTCCCGAGCCAGAGCCACTTCCTACTGAAATGAGCTCAACGCCTGAACAGACAACTCCAGAAACAGAAGGGACACCGAAGCCGGAACCCCTTAGCGAAACGGTTCGCCTGAGCTCGACGCCAGATAAAGAAACCCCTGATGCTACTACTCCTGAGCCCCAACCAGATTCTGAACCGATCCCAGAAACTGCCGTAACAGAAGAACAAACAACCAGGGAGCAGCCTGTGATACCTTCACCCTCGCCACCGAGCCCTGAACCCGCCCCTGAACCCTCGCCACCCGCCCCGGTCCTAGACCCAACCCCAGAACCGGTTGATCGGGAACCCACCCCCGATATTGTCTCTGCAGCGATTGGCCCCTCTCCAACTCCACCACCCACCCCAGATGGCACGCCCGAACCACAGCCAGAGAGAACACCGGATCCAGAAGATATTGTTCATTGCAGTAATGGGACGTTGGACCCTGAACCTGAAACCCCCGAACCTGGAACCCCAGAAAATGGAACCCCCGAACCTGAACCTGTTATACAATCCATGATCCCCACGGAACCCACCCCGAGTCCTGAACTAACAACACCCGACCCTGATGTACCGGATCCTGAAGTACCGGAAGAGATTTTAACTAACGACCTGGAGCCTACACCCACAACACCCAATGGAGAGGACCCTGGTGTGATTGTAACAGCTAGTACGCCACCACCCTCCCCACTCCCTGAATCACAGGCTGAGGAAGAGAAGGAGGGTGATAACAAGAGTATTGTGGGGAGCATCATTGACGCGATAGTCAGCAGACTGAGATCTTCATCTTCAGAAAGTACCAAATCATCTCCCAGCCCCTCCCCCGCCCCCCACACCCCTGAACCGGCTCCTGCTCCAGCTGTAGAGGAAATAGCCGCCCTGGAAACGGTAGCCCAAACAGCCGCTACTGAGGCAAACCCAGAACCAGTGGACAACGAGATCGATTTAGATGCTCTTGTAGGTACTCCTGATCCTGATACTAAACCTGATGCTACCCCAGAACCTGAACCTGCTACTGGGACCCCACAACCTGAGGTTGAAACACTTTCAGGAACACCTCAGCCCACCCCCTCTCCAGACCCTGCTACTCCTGAACCCCAACCTGAAGTGGAAGTGGTTCAAGTTGAAGGTACACCGGAACCAAATCCTGATCCTCAGCCTGATCCCGGGACTCCCACTCCTGAACATGAGGCAGTACAGTTACCAGGCACACCCCACCCTGATACTCACATCCCTACCCCTGAGCCTGATCAACCCCAGCCTGGGACTCCACAACCTGCAACACTGTCAGGAGCCCCGGAGCCCTCTCCCTCTCCGAATCCAACAACTCCAGAACCCCAGCCTGAACCTCAACCTGTTGTTGAAACATTGTCAGGAACACCAGAGCCACAGCCCACACCCCCTCCAGAGAGCACACCTGATCCAGTCACCACAGTCCAACAATCCACCCCTTCTGCCTCACCTACCCCAAACCCTAACACCCCCACCCCTGATGGACCTCCTTCCCCTCCCCCACCGTTCATGATCCCTAACCTTGGCCGGCTATCTCTCTTATCAGTCAATATCGGAAACATACATGACGATGAAGATGATATTGAGGATGATCGGCTATCACTGGGCAGCTATGAGAGCCTGTCTGCGCTCAACACACCCGATGTGAACGATGCTGATAGTGGGTATGTGCCTAGTACCCCACTGAATAAGAGTTCCAGGGCGGAGGTAGCGGAGGTACTACAGGAGTTCTCAACGGTTCTGTGAGTTGCCCTGTGTGAGATAACCCTGAGATAACTGATTAGTAGAGTCTGGTGCTATTGTTGGATAGGTGATCTGTGCATGTAGTTCTTTATGCAGGGACAAGCTGAGAGAATCACTTATTGTAGAAAGTAGGTCTTGAGGATGTTTCTTGGTGTAGAAAGATATGATCGAAAGATGGCACATGGGAAAATATAAAACTGGTCTTTAACGAATATTTGAGTTTCTTATGCTAATTAAATATAATTATCTTAATCGGCTGAACGGACGATATTTAGATTTTTGCTGGTATGTATCACTATCATAATGATATGACTTTCTATACTAGTTATTTTACAGAGCTGTGTGACATACAGGAACCGACCGACACAGGTAAAAAAACAATCAGAACTCGTTATTGAGGTCACGCGACTGGTTATCAGCCAATCAGGGACCAGTATAATTTCCTGATTCTGTCGGTTCCTGGTGATATAACTGTGTGTTTCTGAGGGCTTTCTTTTGTTAGTTTTATTTAATAAATGCTTTGTTAACTTTCTTTTGAAACGTATTAAATTAGTGTTGTACAAAACATGTGTAAACCGTACAAAAAGTATAAAATAATCACAACCCAGCTGGGTATTCCTCACGCAACCCAACTGGGTTATAGCTCCGACTATAACATCACCGAAACTGGCCTTAATTTGCAGCAGCAAATGATCGGAAGAGTTTGTAACAACTGAACACCACCCGTGATTCCTTCTCAAAGTTCGATACATCTCGTTGTACTTCCGTTGTTACCATGGTTACCATCACTTCGTTCCCATAGTTACCTTGTGCGTGGTTACCATGGTTACCAATCATGCGCTTACAGCCATCTCAGGGACATAACCTGGGGAGGTGGTTATAAAATCAATAATATACTGAGACAAATTATCATTTTATGTCAAGGCAGACAGTTTTATATCCCCAGATATCTGCGAGAGATATGTCAAGATAACAACCCTCATGACGCACAAACAACAACATGTGACTCTGTATGACGTCACAGTTTGTTAAATCCTCCCAACTCTACTACTACTACTACAGCTACTACTACTAGTTGGTCGGGGATCATTTACTAAGTGATTAAGTTGTTACGATGTTATGGATCGTTTTATCAGGGATCCCGGGATCATTATAAGGATCCCAGGATCCCTGAAGGTTATAACCTTCAGCACACTATTTGTCAGCATGCGATGCCTCATAACTGAGATCATGACAGGCATCGCGCTGTCTCTTTTAATTGCGAGCGAGAAGAGGCTAATCAACAAAAGTAGAAACAAACAGAGGTCGGGGGACTATGGCTTACTGGTACTGGCTCCACTCAGAATGGGAGTTCTCTCGTCATGATCTATCTTGATACCCATAGATCCCATCTTAGCGTTCCTCTTGGTCCTCCAAACAAATCCAGCCCAGAGAACGGTTAGCACTGTCTGGAGCAGGAACCCAAAGGCAATGTAGGTGGTGGAAAAGGAGAAATTGAGCTTCTCCGCAACCACACCTGGAAAAAAGGAAGGGTGGGAGTTAGTTAGAGGTAAACATGGGGAGGGGAGGTTTGTTGAGTAAAGGGGAGGGGGCCGTAGTCCGTGAGATTGTGCTGCTTGTAAAAAGGTTAAAGATGAAACTTTAGTTTTCTTAAAACTTGAAAACTACCAAACTACTGTTCATAATGAGACACGAGTTTGGGGCAGGTTTACATGAATTTGTCTCCCTTTTCTCTTTTCTCATTTAGAAAACTGCCAAACTAGTAGTTATGTGCTCGAAGCATGAGACTCCTCCTCCTCCTACTGTTGCAGAGTAACTCTCCAGTCTCATGATCATGTGCAGATTCAGTCGAGACTTATATAAAGCCACTGTGTTTTTCTTCATAATATAACTGCAGCAGAAGAGACTTGTATAATCTCCCAGCTTCTCCAGAAGAGAGGGATTTATTATGTGCGAATAATTTGTGAAGAAAATAGCTTTTCACGAAGAGCCATATGTGCAAGGATTTGTTATACGCCGCCATTTACCGGAACCCGGGCAAAGGCCTTTCCCCGAGCATCCCCCGGTAAATCGCCAAGTGTGCAATAACCTGCTGCAGGCATGGGTAGGTGATGCAGAAGCCAGAAGCAGTGGTTATTATTTCTATTTCTATATTTCTTTGACTCCTCCTAACCATATGTGCAGTTTGTGATGTGTGATTTATTGCATATGTGTTGGGACACACACGAAGTTACCACGAAGTTCCCCTACTAAAAATAAATTTAAACGTTGCATAAGTAGTGGGAGTGCGTTTATATTGCTGTTATAATGCGTCTATACTGCGTCTATAGTGCTGCTTACGAAATTTCGTCTATATTGCGTGTGTCTATAATGCGTCTATAATGCGTTTATAATGCGTTTATAATGCGTCTATAGTACGTGGGTACTGCGTCTATAGTGCGATGCCCGCAAATCGCAAATTGCCCGATCTTTGAATCAACCACTTTGCGGGAAAGTAAAAGAATCAGTAAAGAAGAAAACAAACTAAGTAGCAAAACACGATGGCTTATGAGGCTGTGGCATTGACACCATATTCTCAATAAAGGAATAAAACAGCTAATACAGCGCTAATCAGTAACTTCAGGTCCTCTCGTAGTCTCGCTTCCAATCTCTCTCATCTCTATTTCAACAGTTGCTTGCGCTGGCCGGAAGACACTCTGGATGTTCAGTTTCTTCCCCCAAGATAGGACCAACTTGTACAAATCGGAGTGAAACACGGGGTTCAGACAGCTGTTAAGCGGAAGAATTGAGATGGCAGTGGCATCGTACCAAGTTGATGAAACCAACCGCTCCGTGATCATGGTGTAGATCATAATACCCGCCACAAACAACCAAGTAGACAGTTTAACTCCTACAATGATAGCAACCTTTGTTCCTATCTCACTGACACTGTTCTCTCGGAGTGAAGTTATGACTTTCCTTAGGATGAAGCCGTAGCTGATGATAATAATTATCAGAACAACTCCAATAGTTGCTAGATATCCTGTTTTATAAAGGAGCAGCGTTCCTGTTTTGGTGCTGAACATGTCTGGTAGGCACACTGGTGTCCAGCTATAGAATGAGAAGTCCTGAACCGCATACATACTCGGCTTGTTTGTGGTTGTTTTCAGCTGTTCTAGCTTCTCATACAGGTTCAGTTTAGAGGAGCTGTCGTTAAAGAATATCGCATGAATCCTGTCAATGTCACTGTAATCTGCATAGCTTGTGATAAATGGATTTATAGAAGACATCTGAATTTTAGATCTAAATACCCTCTGTATTTCTTCTATGGGTATCGAAGGCAAGGCAGCATTCGTTAAATTCACTAGAAACATCACTGCCAAAGAACCCTGGACTAGACCCAGTGGAATCCCACTAGAAAAGGGTCTGCCACACTTGTAAGCTCTAGTAACACTCATAAGAAGGACTGTCAACAACGAACCATGGCATGAGAATGTGAAAAGAAAGCCCAAGGTCTGACACAGCGCCCCAGATCGCCACTGTACATCAACTTTACAATACTTGCCGCCACAGGTTAGCAGTTTGAAGGGACACCAAGTAGAGCCCCATGATCAGATCGTGAAACACAAGGGCCACCTTTAAGAGTCTATCAACCTGCAAGTGCTCCTCCTCAACCCCTCTCCATTCTATCTCGTACAAGTTGTAAGCGTTAGCTATGAAGATTGTTAGGACAGCAAGAGCAGATAGGCCCATTAATGAGAAACTGCTAATGATTCTTTCGTCGGATGAGAATGAACCACCGACACACCCAGAACACTCATCCAGAGCGTTTTCACAGTCGCTGTGTCCATCACACACCATATCCATCCCATCCAACCAGTCCGTTTTACTGCAATAAAACCGATCAGGACAATGCGTCTCATCCGTCATGTCGGGACAATCGAAAATCCCGTCACACGTCATGTCTATAGTAACTTGATCGTTGACGGTTTCACACTGGTACATGACAGTAAAGTAAGGATTTACCACCATTTTCCCGGCCACCAGGTTTCCACAAAACTTACTGGAAACGCTGCAGGCCTCCTTACACATGGTCACGTGATCCAAGGTGGTTTTAGCTCTTCTAAAATACATCAGGTCCGCACATTGAAGGTGTTTACCAATCTTTATCGGACACAGTTCTTCGCACGGCCTCCCGTTCAGCTGAGCCAGGTCACGAGTGTGGCACTGCGCCTCAAAAGAGGCAGTTGTCGTAGTGTTCCTGCCCCAATAGTTCTCACACCATCTTCACACGCTCTCTCATCCTCTCCACCGGGACAGTCAGGAAGAAAGTTGCACGCGGATTCCACGCTGACACAACCGTCACCACCCGGACAGTAGATTACAGTGGTGTTAGCACAACTACATTCATCCGTGAGGCATTCTGACAGCCCATTACAAACAAGACTACTCGGGATTGTGCAATTCCAGGAGGCTGTTAGACAACCCTTCCCGTGGCCTGGACAAGTTAGGAACCGATTTGGAACCATTGGGCAGGCGAAGGAGTTGTTATCTCTCTTATTAGGTGGTGCTATCCGCTCTGGCAAGAAGCTATTGCAGGTATAGTCTAAGCTGGTACAGCCTTGACATGACTTGTAGAGTGACCGGGAGAAGTCGACAGTCGGTGCTTTAACGATCGTTATTATCATAACTAGCAGAATCATATTGCTCGACCTTCCGTGCGATCCACCAGATGTAACGTAGCTGGATAGAATATAACAAGGTAGTGGTTTGAGAAGGATTTTATACCTTTTATAGTGCGTGAGCTATCGGAATGGTGATCGAAAATTCGTTCCTATGAACTAGCTATGAAATGCTGGGTCTCCAATAACAGAAATAAACAAAGGATTATGAAATCGTTTCTCTTTTAAATATCTTTTGTTCGGTTTGTTTGCGAGAAAGTTTCATTGTCTGTGGTGAATGATGTAAATAAAGAAAATGGGAGGTCGGTAGAACTTCGACGGAATTTAGGGTAGGGTACTGTGCTATTTGAAACTGGAATGTATTTCAAAAGACAAACTCACCTGACATGGCAGATCCAATACACCCACCAAGAGGGAATGAGGCGCAGTAGATGGAGGTGATGTAGTTCTTGACAGCCTGAGGCATACCACCATACTTCACCTGGTGGGGAGAAGAAGGGGTAGTTGAAGGTGGCTTATGGAGTGTCACACTAGGGGCTGGAGAGGGATAACTTTGGTATAGCCCCTCCATAGAGAGGCAATAATCTAGAAATTAGCACAGTAGGTACGTGATAGATATCACAGAAACAATTCAAGTATACCTGATAAATATCGAACATGATAAGGAGGCCAGGATAGCATCCCAGGGGTACCAAAACTCCAATTAGTGCCAGCACAATGAGCAGTTGAACTTTAGAGGGGACAATCTGAGTAGAGAAACGTCAGCGATTTCCAGTCAGCTCTCATACTTTGGAAATTGATCTACTCAATTTGGGATGTTAAGACATGTCCTAAAAACATGTTAAAAACATGTGTAAAACATGCCCTAAAACACAGTATAAAACTCTCTCACATGTATGAAAGGAGCAGGTCCCAGGAACAGATAACAGGCAGGTAGCAGGAATGCAGATATAACCAGGAAGAAATAAGGGTTAAATCTGTCCATGGCGTGACCAAGGAATGGAGCTGAGATACATATCCCAGCCGTGTTGACGAGCAGAGCAATACCTGCAAATTCTGCAGTAGCACCAAACTCTGCCTGAAATATGATGGGATGAGAGGTCAAATTAGCAACTCGGCACTATCAGTACGTGTTACAATGGGTTTGTGAATTGTTCAATATCTTCCACGCACTTAAGTCCCTGTTATTCATTATTTACTTACCACGACATAAGGGGCCAGGATGGGAATATAGAAGTTGAACAGGATCATACAGGCTGCAGAATGCCATGCGGGGAACCAAACCATCACGTCTTTTAGAACTCTGGGGGTGGGGAGAGAGTGTGAGTGTTAGGAGGGGGGGGGGCAGCGGCACAC
>AVPN01003300.1:0-10075 GCA_000695325.1 Pleurobrachia bachei | reverse complement strand
GTTACCTGGGAGTTTCTGCTGATAGCTGTCAGATGCAGTGTCCCCTTTGTTAAATCGTATCTTTGTCACTATATCTCCTTCCCACCTTGATGCGCAGCCAGTAAAAGCACTGTCACTGAACTTATAATTCAGAACCTCCACCCCATTACATTTTACAATAAGGGCAGTAGTTGTCTTTTGAAATGTCCACGTCTTGTCCACTTCATCTCCTGGCTGTTCTGTGAAGTCAGTACCGCCGCTAGTACAGTATTGAATGTAACATCTTATGTGTGACTCGAACTTCACTACCACGTATCCAATGAAACTTCCATCTGCATTGTAAATATTGAAATCGATCCATTCCCCACTTCCGATGGTAGAGTCAGTTTTAATTTGAAGAGGTGTACTCTCCAAATCAGTTGGGATGAAGGTGTTACGGACAACTGGACTCCACGCTGAAATAATAATCAGTCATCTGCACTAATATAATTTGAATTCGCAGTCTCATTGCAGTACAAAGACAGGTGATGATACCGGTACCCGTAGTGTAACAAGTGACTTACCTTCTGTGGTGAATAACAAAACGAGAAACAGGAAACACCTCATGTTGTTGCCTTCCTCAACCCTCTCCCCATCGCTCCCGGCAGGTTTGGAGGAAAGGCTTGACTTTTGACTCTCAGCAGGTCAAACGCAACAGTCACTAGCTAGATAGAAATAGTTTTAAGCTACATCGACCATCTATAAAAGCTCTCCAACTTTTCTATCTTTTTATCTCCACATCTCTCTCCATGATGGGAAAATTCCAATAGTTCCTTGCCTTCTCTTTCTCTCTCCATTATATTGTATGTTACTCGTTTGATGCTTTGGCACGGGCAGGGTGTGATAAAAGTAATGGTGCTGTCTTTTGGAAACAATATTATAACGCTCGCTCAAGTCATCGCATAGCGAAGTCACGATAATCGACTTGTGCTATCATCCCTCTATATCCTCCTTCTCCATCACCCATCTTTAACAGCACCCTCGGGGGAACGGGTTTTGTCCGTTAAATTGGGGTAGAGCATACTTGGCCCATAAAGCCCTATTTTGTCCAAAACCCTATTTCTAAAACACTAAAGTGACACTGACGAGTATATTTTTGTAAAAGGGAGTAACTATTGTAACTGCTCCCCCAGGGACCCCCAGCCCCCTGTGTTACATCCCACCCATCCTTATTCCTTTACAGATAATGGATGATAGGATAGAGAACTTGACGAGTATTGGATTCATAGCAGATACAGATCAGCCCACCCATTACACCACCGTGGTACACAACTCTCACACTGGCAATGGGTGGATAGTAAACAGGGAGACTGAGGTGTGTCAACAGTCTTCTCTCCTCCCTACAGGATCAATATTCCCTAATTCTACCATCGCTAATGAGGTAGGAGAGATTGGTAAAGCTCTTTCTTTTTTCTCGAATACCACCTGGAACTGAATAACAGAACAATACCGCTATTTGGGTATGATAAACACCAAGAAAGGATGTTCAGATCTCCTGCACACTTGTTTTTAACATGTTTCTAACATGATTTCTATTCCCAGTTGTTTGTTAAGAAAGTGCTGAAGAGACTTCACTTTTACGATAGGAATTACCTGGCTCTTTTCTGGCAGGTATGAACTATTAGTAGCCACTAGTCAACTATACTATTTTCTCTCAGTTGCAGTATCAGCTTATATCATGTTTAATATTCTGGGCTGACTAATTGAAACAGCATGTGAGTCCTGTCGGCATATTAGACTTGGTAATATCGACATTCTCCTTAACAAGTTTATCTTGAAACACTAGATTATAATATGAGACAGTTGAAATTCTAGCTAACTATATTACACCTCACCCTAACCCATTATTACAGGTGTGGGCTCTGTTGAGGGAAGGTGGTTACAATTGGCAGTACCAGGGTACCAGACTGATCAACTCTATACACGTTGAGGTGTGGAGCTACCCTGTTCAGTCAAGTTGGATCGCTGAGGTCGCCTTCACTGTGTGAGTAGTTATGGTTATCAGAAAGAGTTTCCTTGTTCGACCCTCCTTTCCCATAATTTGTTGGAGCGGGGGCGAGGCGCTGTAGTAGCTATACTAGTGTTGTGTGAACTATGTGATGGTTTATGAATTCAATTGTTCCAGCTTCAATGAGTTTTTTGTCACGAATATTAGTCCAACGGTATGTGGTGTACTGTGTTGGGAGATGTTATACATTATTGGCTGAGATTGGAAAGCTAATATAAAGTGAACCCATGTAATATTGATTGCTAGACAGATCTGAATTAGATCCTAACTGGGTATAAACGATATACACACAATGCTGTTCAATAAGGTGGTTCGGGAGACATGCTGTTCATATAGTGCTCTAATGAAAGGTTTCCTTTTTCCAAACTAACACCCAGTATAGAGTTATGGACCCTCAACTCCATTTGTTCATGATGTCTTCCAAATAAAAGTATATTTTCAATACTAATAAAACGCTTATCCCACAGGGAGAAAGTACCGCTAAGAGAGAACGGTTATACGAACACACTGCGAAGTATACCTGTTAACGTTGATCTGTACAGGGTTCATGCTCGATCTAACTCTGCCCCTGCCCTCTCCTTCCCTATCAACAATTTCCAAATAGATTCCAGCTCAGGTAAGATATACAACTTGACCAATCGATCATGACCCGTTTTTGAGCAACCATTCCAAGGAATGATTGCATACAATTCTCTTCCCCCTAGCAACTTAATATTCCCCTAGCAACAACAATTCTCCTCCCCCCTAGCAACAACAATTCTCCTCCCCCCAGCAATGGTTTCCATGGCATTCGACACGTCATCCTGTTACAGTAACAATGAATTTACTGTTGCTCAGTTCACCCTTGATATCAACTACACTGTCGTGTACAAGTACGGTGTGGGGAACGTGAAACAGGTAACTCGCTGTAATGTTTGTGGGGTGGTGGATGGGGACGTTGAAATGAAACGATTGATAGCATAGTTTCCATTATATGTAGCTGCCAGATAAATTTCTAACTCATTTTGAATGTGGTGCTTTTGACCTTCCATTCTGTTTTCATCCTCTAATCGAAACACATTTCTACTTTCCCATACACAGGCGGTAGTACAATCTCTGGTAAGATGGCTAAACGTTGAGCGAGACCAGATATCTGGTGTTAGGCTATCCCCAGTACCTGGACGTACCTTTGTTACCCTCACATTGTACCATGGCCTCCATCAGAAAGAGGAACCTAGTGGTGAGAAGGGGACTGGAGTTTGGTGGTCATTTTCCTGGGATTAGTCCTTCTTTCAGTTGGACCAAAACCAAAATGAGAAAAACTTTTTACTTTGCTTTTTGCTTTTTTGTAAATTAGGAACTGATTACTCCCCCCCCTGCAGTGGTAGAGGAAAAGCTAAGGTCAGCAGTTGATGAGCCATTGTATACAACCTTCACAAACCCGTACTCAGATCATGTTCAACTGGCATACTCTGTCCCAGGATCTCTTATCATCAACTTTCAGGTAACGTTTAGTGTTTAGGGTGAAATGTAAATTTCGACTGGCATTTTCATACAGTTCTAACTTCTAACCCACTTTTGTTGGATTATAATATAGTCTCAGCTAGTGATTTGATAATGCATTTTCACATCTCCCCTCCTATTTAGAACAAGTCACCATCCCACGAGTGGAGTGTGTCGATAACAGCGGCAGTGAGTGCCTCCCTGGCAACCCTGTTCCTGGGACTGCTAATAGGGGCCCTGATCTACCGGATTTGGAGTCACAGGTAATAGTAGTAATTTGTCATAGTAAGAATATATTCGTGGCTTGAGAGCCGGAACACTCACTTTCTGAATACATACCCCTACATAAACTGTTTAGTGTTTACTTCCAATCGGGATCTATTATGTAGTTACTAGTTAGAGCACGCCAAGTACGATACATGTAACAAGAATTGTTCCCCTCCCCCAATCGATTGTTCCCTCTCAGATCAAGCAGAACAGTTCTAACTCTGGGAGGAGGAGAGGGAAGGAGGTGCAGCCCGAATTACAAGAAATTCTCGAATGAAGAGGATACTGTCAACATCGGCAGCAGTATTTGATGGATTATATTTAATTATTTCATTTGATGTGTATACGAAGAGACTGGAAGACTTGTGATTTTATTGTTATTATTTGCCACCGATCCACTCCTTTACCAATCCCCAAAATAACAGCTTTTCAATTACTGTTTGTGGTGCTGACCAAGGCAACTCTCTTGAGTTGTTGAATTCCATAGACCCTCGGGGCAAGTTGGACAAATTATGGGATAGAACAGGAAATATACCCTCTCCCAACCTCTCACTGTGCTATGATCCTGATTTGCCGAGCAATATCTGCCATTCACATCCGGCTCCCAGAGACAGGGAGTGGGAGAGGGGGAGAACAGGAAAACGGTGAGTGGAACAGTACATCTGCCATCTCCCCGCCTTGTTGTTCTCCAATTTGTCTGAGATTTACATAGACGTAACACGCGGTGGTTTATAGGTAGGGTTGTTGGCGCGGGCAAACATGCGCGCGTGCCATTCATGATACCAATCAAGCAAAATGTGATGGATTGTCTGGGAGTTGCTTGCCAGTACCTACGCAGTCAGTCCATTCGGCCCCTTAAGCGCCTCGGGCTCACGTAAGCTCCCACTGGGTCTTCGGCCTAGTGTGAGAGCCGACAGAACATGTCAAGAAGTCACTGTGGGTGAAGTGAGAAGTTTGTCTCACCGGCTACCAAATTCAGCAAAACTCACAATTTCTGTCTTTCAAGTACTGAATCAGATACAACACAAAGAAAAAAGCCCTGCCCTTTGTTACTCAACAACCTGCCCTAGCACAACATTGTCTTTTATCCAGTCAAACAGTTTCTTTCGTCACAGGGACATTACGGTCATAATTTAGAACTCTGAGCGTCCCATCATTTTATTCCGGATTGAACATGTTTTTGGGGGATGGTGGTAATGGTATTGGTATATCACAGTAGAAAGACGCTCATGGCACCAAGAATGAAGAACACCATAGATATAATTCCAATAACTACCACAACCCAAGTTCTGCTCCACCAACTGCTGTAGTATGGCGTCATCGTCATGACGTCACGTAACTGGGGGAGAGGTGTTAGAAATGAGGTCACTACATGAGAACTGAGTGTCCATGGGGATATTATAGAGCTGTTAGAAGTAACAGTGGGCCCATTTTGATATGTTATTGCACAGCCTTCACAGACCGGGTAAATGGGTACATGAGGTGACAAGTTGTAGGGCGGGTATATTGAGAGATCTGATTGAGGTATGGGAATTAGTTCATACCCGTGCATATTTGTCCAGTAAGGGTGTTCTGTCTTCTTCCCTTAGTGACTGACTAACTGCAATGCTATCCTCTATCCATTGGTCGACCTGAGAGAAGGGGGAACTTAGCAACTCTAGCTATGGGAATGAGATACATGGCTGTAACAACGGATTTGTGGTGATTTGTGTTTTTACAATAGAAAAAGAAGGGTCGTGATATGTTTAGAGTCTGAAAGATCAAATAATATAAATGGTAGAAAGAGAGAGACAGTTAAAAAGTTACCTCCCCAAAGACCCTTCTACACTTTCTTCTGCTTTGTACTTGAAGTAGGGTGGGAATAAACATTATCAGAATAAATGCTATCAAACCTGCGGGGGAAATATTATTCATAAAGGGTACACCGCACTAAATTTAATATTGGGAACCAAACACGTCACACGTTAGCATATTACACAACCTCACATACCCTCTGGCCTCTCTCAGTATGGCTAGAACTTGTTGTATTTGAGCACGGTTACACCATACATTCACTTACCGGCGTATTTAGAGAGGGTTTTGAGGTTTGAAATGAAAAGTCCACAAATAATAGGGAGGATAGAGATGACTGCTCCTACTAACTTCACTTTAAGTCGATACCTTGGGTCCGTACTGAGGTCTCGGCCTGAATATGTTGATCATTTGATTAAATTTAATCCTCCTAATCTTGAAAAAACTTTCTAACTTTGACCCACCTAATCTCAAAATCGAGAAATGGGGAGCTCAGCGTGTAACCCAAAAAACATCCAGTTCAACCTACCAGTTCTTTCAACCTACCGGTGATAAGAATGAAGATGTTGGTTGCCAGGGTAATAGCACAGAGAGGGTATGCACTGCACACTACCACACTAGGAGTCATCATGATGAGGTAGGATACAGTTCTTACTAGGAAGGGGTTACCTGGCAACGCTGTCCTAGACTGAAATATATGGAAACATTGGTTAGAGCTAGAAACGTTAGTAATTGGGGGATGGGGAATATAAAGTTGCATCACACGTGGAAGATAAAATAATAAATTGTCTCATTTTGTGTTTTTATAACAAGAATTAAGTGTCTCAGTTTTTAACTATTAATGCTCACCCAAACTAGTGATGCTACTGGTGTGATGTGTTCTCTGAATCGTAGGGCTACCGTCACACTGAATGACAGGTATACAACACCTGAAATACAGGTGGTTGTACATATTGATATTAGTTATGGTGTATTAGAAAGGGTCAATTAGTGGCGTAAGTGGTTCTACCGCGTTGATAGGACACGACACACTTTGCTCGCTTGGTATGCAATGGGCGGGAAAGGTGCATTTCTATCCCCTTATCACGATACTGCACCGGTAGCAATTCTTATCTTGTCGACGCACAGAATCAAGTTTCCATATCAATTTCAACAAACTTGGCTTAAATGTATTGCAGGAGTTCTCAAAATACCTCACCCGACCTAAAAGGTTCATGCTTCACAGTTCACCCAGAGTTACAACTAAAACATTACGTACAAGCGAAACAGAGGGCTCCCCCGAACAGTTTATGTAGTTTCTTCTTGTTGCTGGCTGGTTGTGCTATCATAGGTATCCCCTCGTGTAGTACCTGTGCATACACCACAATCGGTACCATGGCCAGGAAATCTGGAGGGAGGGAGGGGTTATGAGTTAAAACCTAGCGAATCATGCATTTTCAGTTACAAAAAACTAGATTCTAGTAAATAATGTACCTAAATCATGGGTAAATCACCACCCTTACTTTTGAAGTCGAAGGTAAAGAAGTTAGAAGGATGAGGGCCCGTGTCATCATGTGCTACGTGATCCGTTGCAATTCCGTAAACACAATGAATTATAGCTACCAGGATCGTGAACTGCCGGGGATGTTTTAGAATAAGTAATTTGCACTATTCCAGCTGTTTTTGAAGGGGATTGTAGAACTAGAAAATGAACATATTTCGCATGAATGAAAATATTACGAGAGTTCCCCGCCCATACCAGATCAATCATCATCATACCTGCATTGTAAAGCTGAGGGTAATCTGGAAGGGTTTCATAGTTTGCATGTTCATCAGGCACATTGGCAGTACTATACAGGCAAATATACCTATCGAAAATCTGAAAAGAGATATGTAATGAGAAATGAAAAAATTGATATACTTAGCACACCGCACGGTATTTGAAGTCTGAACTCGGTTAATTGAGTTCGCTAGAGGTGATCTAAAAAACTTATTTGCAAGGCTTTGTCACCCAGTGAACTGTGACACTGTTAAATAATACCTGTACGAGTTGAGACAATCTCCCTCGGGTAGGAGGCGGTTAAAATCTGTCAGATTACAGGAACCCAGAGCAGGGATTGAGTTGTTATAGGGGATAACCAGTGCCCATGTTGAACCGAATATTGTGGAATAAGCAGTCAGGGTCACCAACAGATACACCTATGATAGGGGTTAGGAGGGCTGATTTATAGTGGTGGGGAGTTAGGGAGAGTCAAAGAGATCTACGAACTGCAAGTTGCAGTCTGCAACCTTCATTTGTTTCTATCTGATCGATATAATTTCAAATTTAATTGTTGAGTAAAACAAGAGAAGAAAGGGTAATTATATGTATTTACACATTCTACTCACAATGATCGCGACAGCTGTAAATATCCTCCCTGGTATTCCGAAGAATATTTCCATTAACTCTGTGAACTCAAACTTTCGAGTTCCGGTGATTTCGTATTTGGGGGTTATCAGGTTAGTCCGACTGTTTACCGGCTGCCTGGAAATGGAGTTAGGATACAAGGAGATGGATTTGCAGGATCTAGAAAGACAGCTCTCGACCCCAATATGATTTTGCCATGATTTTGTGTCTATGAACTTTCATATGAATGATACAGATACGAACCTTCTTCCGATAATAGATACATCTTGAAATGTCAGATCAGGGATCTCTGATTCTCGTATCACTGTATCTAACGCCTGAAAAACATTAATTATGGCATAGTTACGGGCAAATCTCACAGCGTGTTGAGTGTTCGTGATCAAATAAATATAATGTGGGTACAGATGAATGGTAACCATGGTAACAGTGTATATAATTCCATGGTAACCACTATAATTCATACCTGAGCACGGGAGCATACTTCCAGAGTCCAGTTAGATGTGATAATTAGGGTAAGGGTAACGATAATCAGAGTTAGTGCTCCATAGAAAATACCGCCGTGATAGAAAACATAGGGCATGGAGAAAACCAGCCCGCCGTCACTACCACCTCCCTGGTGATGGTTACTCAGCCGGGGGGGTACGTCACCTTTTATTTTGCCAACTTTTGCCCACATTTGCCCAAATGGGCAAACCAAAATCTCAAAAAACAGGAATATTGTGGGCAAATTAGTCGCCATTTGGCGCCATTAGCGCCAAATATTGGCGAAATTGGCGCCAATTAGCACCAAATTGGCGTGCAAGACCTAAAGTACCCATTTTTAGTGTGTTTTTTAATTTTTCTATATTTTGTTCTATTTTAAATTTCTTCAATCAATCAATCAATCAATGTGACGTACCGATAATAAAGTTGAGTGCCATTATAAAGGCAGGTAACATTCCAATTTCAATAGGGGCATCCTCGGCAGGCTCACTGTTGATTGATCCTGGTCTCCGTAGCAACGCATTCTCCTCCATTATCTGATATGAGCTAAACATGGTGGTGATGGTGTTAAGAAAAAGTGATCGAGCTCTTTCAAAGTTTCAATATTGATCAAGAACTCGATAATTGTGCACGTGCACTTCCCTATTATCGACGGTCGAACCTCTCTCGCTTACTAAACTGCACATGCAAATGATGCTTCATTGCCACTACCACTACGGAGGTACAGAGCATCGATCAAGGCAAGCTAGCACATGGAACAGTAGAGGGGACTAATATAACACTGAGCTAGCTCTTGCATTTGCGGAGGTGCAGAGAGAGCGAAGATCAAAAAAGGCAAGCTAGCACATGGAACTATAGTACTACCACCACTTCCACAACTGTGCAGTGCAATACACGGCTTGGAACACAACAAACACGATGTTACCAGATGTTTGTAATTTAGTTGAGAAAAGTTAGCTCTGCAAGAAGAGCTAAGTGTGAAAAGTAGGGTAAACACCTATTTTAGCAAAAACTGCATTTATCACTTAGTCTCGCATAGCCTCATATAGCTGCTGCTGCTAGAAATAATATCAACAAACATAAATCTAAATTTACAGCAAGTCTAGGAAGTAGAGGGGGCAGTATGGGGATAGAGATGGGTTCATCATGTCAGCTGATCCATTCTCAATATAAGTTGTACAGGCATGATCACACTGACAGTGGGTTCATTATGTAGACACGAAAAGGTACCTAAAATGGGGGAGATACACAGCTATAACACGGTGGGAATGGGAGAGATAAATGAGGAGAATACACTAGGAGAGTTGATAGTCCTAGGCATTTGAGTCAAATTCGGGAATTTTTAGATAACCATGCGAGACCTTCACTAAAAGTAGGCTATAGGTCCCTAGAATCACCAAAAAAAAGTTTACCACTTAAACTTCCCCAGAACATATCTTAATTTGGCGTTAATTGGGTCTAATTGGCCAATAATGATTTAAAATTTCAAAATTGTCGTAGAAGGTCGTAATTGGTCGCAATCGTTCAGAAATATTATTCTAATCATCTTTAAATCAAGAAAGTGACCCAATGATGTAAAATTGGTGCCTTATTGGGTGGTAATTGGGTAAAATTGACCATAATTGGAAAAAACATGAAAA